>CATIWJ010126267.1:0-12251 GCA_949640765.1 Croton laevigatus | reverse complement strand
CTTTATGCTGTTGTATGTTCTAACTTTCGACTTTTATTGCGCAGCATATGCCATACTAGGTGAAGAGGTGTCTCTGGTGAGCCTGACTTCGTTCGGCTATTCTGGTTGTCCTTACGTCTTTCCGTGATCCTACAAGTTTAGCAGACACTAAATTTGCTAAGCGCTATGCTTAGTGGGTACTTTACTTTTACCCAGTTCAATTTAACATATTAATTATTTACAGATAGCACGTATACCAAATAGCAGCATAGCATTGCAAACAAGACATCACATGTTTACATCATTGCACATAAATATAAGAATGCAGTAAGTAAAAGCAAAGTACCAAACCTGATTCGATGTCGATTTATTCGTCAGTTGCTTTCCGTGCCCTTTGTCCGATTACACTATTTCCTCGCAATCTAGCTTAAAAAGTATAATCACAATTTTATTTAGTTCCTTATTCAATCTCATATATTATTATGCGTACTCTATTTATGACTTCCATATATATTACAATATGATTATCTCATGTTTAAGTTTTCCATGTCTACGTATGTTCGTTAGGTACTCATAGCTCCTTTTTCTTACTTTTACTTACTACTTTAACACTACCGGGTTATTCTTATATGTTTATGCTTTTCATATATTCATTCTCGAAAATTTACCCAATGAATAGTATTTTGCCGATTTGCGTTTACGTGTCCACTTCGTAAGATTACGTGTAATCCATTTTCCGTAAGCTAGTTCGACACATTAGGTCATAATTGTAATATCTATGAGGTCCAAGATATTGGGATTACATCTTACAGTCATTGTTTAATAGTTAGGTTAATTCGTATTTCGCTAAATACACTTCAATTTTTACTTAGTCAAATTTTAGGTCCATTTCTACGAAAATTTCGCCAGAGTTCCGGCTATGTATGGACAGTCCGTGAATAGTAACAGCGACTATACACTGGGATCCTGCATAAAAATCTCACAAACACTTCGGCAATCTGTTCTTATACCCTCACTCCTTATATAAACCGAAAATAAACAGTTCTATAAACAATTCACCACAACACAATCGCAACTTTTCAATATTTCCTCATTTCTGCTTATTTAATTTACTTTGCGCACCTTTCATTAATTTATTTATACATTCATTTATCTAACTCCAATTAAGTTAATTCTGGACTTTGTTCAATCCTAATACATAAGATTATTATTATTTATATAAATTTCAGACTTGATTAAGTTATGAATTATTTCCAATGTTAGCGTTTTACCTCTACCTCAAATTATATTGTTAACTTAGTCAAATTATTAGCCAAAGTTCATACTTCAGTTCTGCCTACTCCTGATTTCAGACTTGTACCATCTTTGGTTTTTCAAGTATATCTTTTTATGTATTTAATTTCTGCCCAAAATGTTTTACAGCCATAAACTAGACATATAAATCTACAACTTTTATGTTTTGTACTTCCTTAAATTATGTTTCTATCATGGTCTAATAATTTGTTGAAATTCGGCTTGTTCTGTTAGCCTATCTGATTCCGACAGTCTGACCGGTGGCCAGTATTCCGGCCATAACTTCCGTTTTACAGGTCCAAATAAGGCAAATCCGGTCTTTATTTTTAGCTAAGACATACACCTACAATTTTCTCGTTTATGGCTTCCTCAGATTCCGCCGTTATCATGTTCGAAACTTCACTTGAATTCGACCCTAGAAATCTGCCAGATTATGATTTCAACTTTCTTTCATCTTGTTTATGAACATATAAATCCTATTTAACCATCATCACATCCATGTTTTCCCCAATTTTATTCATAAGAACCCTAGAATTTCATATTATAATGTTTGATTTATCTCTTAAATGAATGATCAAATGAAAGAAATACAAGTAGATACGAGAAACTTACCTTGAATTCCATCTTTCCCCTAAATTAATTGGCTTGGAAAATCACAAATCACATGGTTGTTCTTTGGCTATGGGAGCCGGTCATTATGGAGAGAAAGAAGAGGAGATTATGTTCTTCCTCCAATGAAAATTATGTCCAATTTCAACTTTATATATTTTCCAAATGTCAAATTTAATTAGATTTAATTTTCCTTTTAGTTCCACCTCCTTAAATCAATGATTAGGATTTATCCAAATCATTTTAATCCAATGGCTTCTTTTCACCCACTTGTCACTTTCTTATACCTTCTTTACTTTTAGTCCCTCCAACTTTTACCTTTTACCAATTTGACCCCTTCATTTAATAAATTATTTCAACTTAGTCCTTTTGACGTCTTCACATAACCTAGCTGCCATCCGTCATTAATAACTTTTTCTATACTAGTTCAAATTCGATAATTCTTATGCCAAATGAACCTAGACACCTAAATATATGTCATATTCAAATTTCAGATCGATCCAGACTATACAAAATATTTGGCGTCGTTTTCTGTCGGGTCCCGTCGCACTGCCTTAGGCAGCCTGCGCACTATCTACTAATTTGGTCATAACTTTGTCTATACATATCCAAATTAGACGGTTCTTGTTTCTACGTTTAACTAACACATAAAGGAACAACTTTCGTGTTTTACTCTTCTGAAAATTAGGTCATCTTAGATTCTGAAATTCAGATTAAATCCATAGGTTCTACGCGAGTCAAGTTTTTATGTTTCAGCGGAATTCTCCGCACATATAATTCCGGAAACTACTGTAATTTCACCGTTATGATCTATTTAACCTTAAAACCTCATATTTAATATATTTTCAAGGTTTAATACTATTTTTGGAGAAATTTCATTTTAGTCCCCAACTTTTTCAAAATTACCGTTAGGTCCTTTTGACTTCCGAAGCCTTATTTTGCCTCCCGATTACGGTCGACGTTTGTCTGTAACCCTATTGTAAATCATATTACCGAATTTACGTATTTAGGATCGACTTCCCACGGAGGTCACCCATCCTAACTTGTACTGTGACCTGAGCACGTTTAACTTCGAAGGTTCAGCGAATTTTTCCGCGATCCTTCCGAGTCTACGCGCCCGCACTATATCAGCGAAATCTACAGTTGTCAAATGTTACGTCTGTACTCAATTTCCTTATTCCTCTACCTACGACTCGGGTGTAATTTACGTTTTCCTTATTCCTTCCTTTTTACTTACCTTTTGTTTACCATTGCTTTACTCTTTACTTATCTTATTTATAACTTGTTTGCTTTTCGTTTACAAGGGTTTACTATGTTTATAATTAGCTTACTTATTGTTTACTACTTGTTTGCTATGTTCATAACTTATTAATTCATGGTTTACAACCTGTTTACTGAACTTATAATTCATTTATTTTCCTTTTACAAAGGGTTTTCTTCCTTAATTTTCCTTATTATTAACTCCTTCTACCTTTCTTTCTATAGATCATTCAACATTTTAGACATTACAGATTTCGGGGCGTTACAAACATAACTTAGTGAAGAACAAAGTACACCTAGATAATTCTGTAGGTCCCTTTAAGCACTAAGATGGGGGTGAATTAGTGGCTTATTGAAAAATATAAAGATTTTGCGAAAGTTAGTGGAATAAAATTGAGAAAGAAAGAACAAGAAGTTTATAGTGGTTCGGTCCAAACTCTTGACCTACATCAACTTCTCCAATCCTAGAAAGGAATTGGGTTCCACTAATTGTAACATCCTAGAATTCGATAACACCAAAAGTACAAGTAATCTAATAAATGGATAGGAGTAAGGGACCATTAACAAAGATTTACGGGAATAGTATAGCATAAAGGAAGGTAAATGAATGACACAAAAATAGTAAATATGAGGTAAATAAAAGGTAAATAAGGAAAGAAAAAGAAGAAGAAATATGGTAGATATGAAGTAAATAAATTATAAGAAAAGTAAATAAAAAGAGAAATATAGAAATATGTGAATTATACATGAGTCGTAAGCAGAGAAATAAAGAGATCGAATATAGACGTGTTATCAGACAACTGTAGATTCAGATGATACAGTCCGGGCGCGTGGACTCGGAAGGATCACGGAGAAATTCGCTTAACTTTTGAAGTTAAATGTGCTCAGGTCACGGTACAAGTCAGGATGGGTGACCTCCGTAGGAAGTCGACCCTAAATATGTAAATTCGGCAATATGAATTACAATAGCGTTACAGACAGACGCCGACCGCACCCGGGAGGCGAAATAAGGGCTCCGGGAGCAAAAAGGACCTAATTGGAATTTTGGAAGAAGTTAGGGACTAAAATGTAATTTTTCTAAAATTTGTATAAAACCTTGATAATATATTAAATATGAGGTCCCGAGATTAAATGGATTGTAATGGTGTAGTTACGGTAGTTACTGGAATCGTATGTACGGAGAATTCCACTAAAACACGAAAATTAGATTTACGCAAAACCTTTGAGTTTGACCAGAATTTCGGACCCCAAGATGGCCTATTTTGCAAATGTGTAAAACATGAAAGTTGTTTCTTTATGTGTTGGTTAAATGTAGAAATAAGAACCACCTAATTTGGATGTGAATGGACCGAGATATGACCAAATTAGTAGACAGTGCACAGGCTGCCTTGGGCAGTGCGACCGGGTCCAACGGAAAGTGACACCAAATATTATTTATAACTCGGATGGATTTAAAATATTAACACGACATATGTTTAGATGTCTAATTTCATTTGACATAAGAATTATTAAATTCAGAATAGTACACAAAAAGTTATTAATGAAGAATATCAGCAAGGTCAAGTAAAGGCCTCAAGATGACCTAAATGGAATTTCTCTAAAAGATAAGGACAAGGTTGAAAATGGGGTTTTGGAAGTCCTAAAAAATGCCTATATTTGACCTTATGAGTGAATTTACAGGATTAATTGGGCCATAACGTTATTAATGATGTACCACAATTTCTCCAAAAAAAGCACAAATAAAGAGTTATAACGGAAATTCTATGGAAGGACCTAATTGCAAATAACTTACCCAAGGAAGGAGTAAATGGTAAAGGATAAAAATTGAGGATTGTTCTTGGCCATCAAGGAAAAATATGTGGAGATGGCGTTTGGCTACATTATGGCCATTGAACTATATTAAATTGGATTAATAACAACTATTGGATTAAAAATTAAATAATTCAAAAATAAAATAAAAATATAAATAGTTAAAATAAACATTTTAATGCACATAAGAAGAAAAAAAACACCCAAAAATTGAGCTACAATAGTCGGCAACAAGAGGGGGAAAGTGAGAAGAACAAGGTAAAGTTACTTTTAAGCTTATTCTTTAAGATTTTAAGTTAGGATTTTTAATTAAATACATGGTTAGGCCTTATATCTTTACTTAATTTCATGATTTCATGAGTAATTGAGGAAGAACCTAATATGGAAAAGTTAGGGTTTTCATGGGAAGTTGATAAATAGGATGAACTAAGTAAGGAGGAAGAAAAGAAAGAAGCTGAAACTGTCAGAAGGCAGCCTGGAAGAGGTTGTTTACTTCGAAATTTTGAGTATGTTAAGGACAGAATTAGGAGATGTGATAAAATAAAGAGTTGTATATATATGTTTTAGCCAACAATAGAGACAAGAACCACCCTATTTGGACTTGTGTAGCAAAAGTTATGTCTGGAACAGTAATCGGTGCGCAGGCTAACGTGATCAGACTAGGCAACAGGGCAGATTGAAATTCAACCAATTATTGGACCACGATAAAAACATAATTTGAAAAGTGCAAAACATGAAATATGTAGGTTATATGTCTAGTTTAATGTTGTAAAACATTTTGGGCAGAAAACATATATGTAGAAAGTTATACCTAAATAACTGAAGGTTGTTCCTTATGCACGACCAGAATTAAACATGAAATTTATATTGTAATTTCAACTAAGTTAACAACATAATTTGAGATGGAGGTAAACAGTAAAGTTGTTCCCCTATATGTTAGTGAACTTTATAAATTAGAAGCAACTTAATTGGACAAGTAATAAAAAAAGTTATAGTTGAATTAGTAATAGGTGTGCAAACTGAATGTTGCAATCAGGACAGAATTCATAATTTGGGCTCACAATTTGCATAAGTTATGGATATAATTTGATGTTGTGATAGAAGACAATATTGTACCTATATGGGTTAGCTAACCAGAGGATCAAGAACCATACCATTTAGATCTTAAATGAAAAAGATATGACTAAACGAACATGCTGTGCGCAAGAGGAATTAAACAAATTAGTATCGGTCAGTAGGACTGAATTGAAAGTAGTGTCAAAAATTATGCGTAGCTTAATTAAATCTGAAATTAATATGGACAATAACCTTATGTGTCAAGTTTAAAAGGAATTAAGAATCAACTTAATTGGAGTTATACAAACCCAGTTATAAGTAAGTTAGTGGAAGGTGCGCAAGGTGAACTAAACCGTCTACCAGAAGAAATTAATGAATAATTGCGATTGTGTTATGTATTGTCTATTGAAGTACTTATTTTTGGTTTATATGAGGAGTGAGGGTATAAGGACTGATTGCCGGAGTGTTTGGAAAAATTTTATGCAGGATTCAGTAAATAGTCACTGGGACTGTTCATGACAGTCGATGTTACTATTCACATGTAATTATATGTGTAGCGAAGGTTTAGCGAAATTTTTGTAAAATTGGACCTAAAATTTGACTAAGTAAAACTGAAACTTATTAGGCTACGTATAAGAAGATGTTAGTAATGTAGAAGTATAATTAATACAACTGAATAATACTCAAGATAGACCTAGGACCCATAGCTCGCAAAATAATGAATAACGTCAAGTAAATTGAATTGGACATGTATGAAATAAATGGTGGATTAACAAGAAAAATAGAGAAGGAACTATAAAAAAAACTTATAAATGCAAAATCAGAAAATACTATTCATTTAGTATTCCACTATTGATTTGGTCAATTTTCAAGAATGACCATATGAAAGATACAGACGTATGAAAATAATCTGGTGGTATGAAAGTAATAAGTAAAAGCCAAAAAAAGAATTATAAGCACTTATTGAACATACATAAGCATAATAAAAATTCAAAAATAGAAATATTAGAGGAAATATATAGTAAAATGAGAAATTAATTAAATTGTGATTTGTTATAGAAATCAATAAGAAAAAGTCTAGTCATATAGACGGGTAATACGAACAAAAGGTAAACAAAATAACAATAATAGGTTTGGTACTTTATCCTTATTTAGTTAAATTTAAATGTATATGCTATGCATATATGAATTACTTTGTTGTACTGTTATGATATATGTTGCATTTGTTCACTATGTAAGTTACCTAGGGTACTAGTATGTGAATTTCATTAAAGTATGGATCAAAAGAGTATAAGCAGATGTTGGTTTACCATCTGTTTATCATTTGTTTGACATTCGAACACCATGATATACATATGGCAATAATGCATTTTGAATCATTTGGAAACAAGTGCAATGCATTATAAATGAACCTTGAAATACTAAGCTCTACTTGGTTTTGGTCGAACAAAGCGGTAAGGGTATGACGCGTCATACATTGATTGCAAAGTGGTTCGTAGTATATTTGATATTGGATTATTGATATGGAGTGGTGCCCATTCATTGACAAAGTCGGGTTACCTATAAACGTACCCGACAATTATTGACAAAGTCGGTGTAACATCCCATATGTTTATTAGTTAGTATTTCTTGAGTTGTTTTTAGCTAATGATGTGTTTATAGGAGTTCCGGGTTTCGAGGCGCGGAGGCGTCGGAGTTGACCTCGGAGTCCGCACTAGCATTAACTAAGTTAGAGGTAATTTTAATGTTGTTTAATTAAAACTATCATGGAGAGTTGGGCTAGACTTGAGTTGAGCCTTGGTGAATTTAAGAAATAGTAAAGAAAGATGATATGTTGGGCCAAAACCCAATTAAAGCCAAAGCCCAATTAAGGAAGTATAAATGCCCAAAGATTTCTTCTACCAAGCCCTAGAATCATCCAATTTTCTTCTCTTCTTTCCCTAATTACCGTCCCCCTTCCTCTCCCTCTCTTCTTTTCACCATCTCAACTCCATACAATCATAAGCTTCATCATCTCTTCATTCTTTCATCTAGCCGTCCCTTCTCTCTCAAAGGACAAGTGGAAGACCTTATTTTCCCTTGAAGGAGAACAAAGAAAGAGGTAAGGTTGTTATACATTATTAAAAACTAATAGGTGTAAATTAGGGTTATAAACATATGTGGTGATCTCTCATTATTAATATTAGAAATGGTCAAAGAGGTTTAGGTTTAGTTAGAGTTAGTTAAGATTTAGATATTTATAGAAGTATTAGAAATGAGGAGTTAAGGTGTGGGTTATTTTTGAACAAAACCTAAAGAATATGTACTTTGTTACTAGATTTGGAAGCAAAAGTCAAAGACAAGGGAAAGGAAGTTGCTTGAGTTTGTGGGAAGCTCCATTTTGTGAAGTTTGATGCTTTAACCCAATTTCTTTTAAAGTTTAACTTGAATTTCTTCAACTATTTGTAAATATGGGTTGTGATTTGAAATTTCAAATGTAAGTTCGTGTTTCTAGCATTTAACCTTGATTTGAGCCTTACAAAATGTAATATATGCTTTGTGATGATTTCTAAGCATGGGTGTTGGTTTGTGAGTTAAGTATTTTAAGAAAAAAATGATTTTCGAAGTTGCAGTCTGTTTTTACCAGATAGTCGCGCCCGCGACCTAAACGTCTCGCGCGCGACTGCCTTCGTCAATAGCGTAGCGTCCGCGATCCATTGGTCGCTCCCGCGCTGTCGACAACCTTGTTGATGTCTTGCCCGCGACTCCATGAGCACGCCCGCGAACAAAATATGATTTGAGTGATAAAGTTCCAGTGGAGGTCGGAACGCCCACGACTACATTGTCCCGAGCGCGACGTCCTTGCTGGGGTTTTGTCAAGCCCGCGACCAAGGTGTCTCACGCGCGGCATCAACAGCAGTTTTCAGAACAGCCGATTTTTCAATCTAAATGAGTTTGAGCAATGTTTCAAATGATGTATTCTCTTGAATAATGGCATGATTGAGAATAGTAATACACATGAAACGATGAGCATGAAATGTGAAAAGAATGAAAGCATATGACACTTGAAATTGATCTCATTTGAATATATGAAATGATGTGAATTACTTTAAGCTCATGTGGCTCACTTTAGAACGCTAGTGATAAGAATATGATGCATCGTAGGGTTAAAACCGCGGATATGATATGAAAATGATACATGATATGATATGCAAAACCGTATTGGCGATATAGTCTACAAATGGCTATACGGAATACGTGTTGGATAAATAAGAATGAGAATACAACTTGTGGTATCAGCGTATTAGTCTACAAATGGCAATACGGGATACACGTAAGGGCCCCAATTCTTATCGTCGAGTTCTTTTGAGTACCACTAGAGCTAAAACTATGATTGGATTGGATAATTAACTGTGCTAAATGTGTTTATTTGATTTCTCTCAAAAGTTTATTGTGTTTTATTAGTTGAATTCAAATATTTTAAATAAATGTTTTATTATAACTTTGGTTAAAGCATCCACTGAGCAATAGTTTGCTCAGCGAGTTTACTTGTCTAAACTCGTAGGTTGAAGTAGTAGCAGAGCCAACCATCCACCGAAGCCGGTTAATCAGCACAGCAGTTTACATACTCTTTTGGTATAGCTTTTGTTATTTTGTAATAGTTAGGCTTGGCATGTACATGAATTATTGGAATGATATTGGTTATGTAAACTTATATTCTTTTGGACTATGGGAAAATTTATATGTATGTAAAACCCAAGTAATAGTGGAAACTAGCTCTTTGTGATGTGGATATTTATATTACTTTAAGAAATGAATGCATAATTAGGTCTGCCGACTCGAAAACTAAGAAAGTAGTAACACTTCTTCTAGATTCATTCGTGAGTCTAGAAGGGGAGTTACACGTGTAGCCCTCTTATAGGTCTACTTCGGTAAGCTTATAAGGGGTGTTACAGTCGGGTTACCTATAAGTGTGCCCGGCAGTTATTTGATATCTAATATGAGAATTTGTTCAGTAGTTCCAGTACAACCATACTATGATTATTGGATTAATGACCATTATTGAATCCATTTGATGCCTTATCCCAAAGTTCAGCTATTTACCTAATAGAGCAAAGTAATAAATAATTGTCATCATAAATAAGTGCATTCACTTATATACCTATGTGATTGAATTATTGTTGCACGCATTTTGATTTAGGATACCGCGTTATTGTGATACATACCACCATCATTTGCCATAAGCGATACATACATGATACAAGTATTTTTGTTTACACTAAATAAGTATAAAGTACTCACTAAGCATATTGCTTAACAAGTTTAGTGTTTGCTAAACTTGTAAGTTGCGACAAGACATAAAGGGAACCAAAACAGTCAAGTAGAGTCAGGCCCACCAGTAATACTAAGTGTAGCATATACTGCGAAAAGTTAGATGACAGAACAGACAACAGCATAAGGAAGAAAAAGATTTTCTCAGGTAATGTTCTGTATACCAAGTAGCATCAGATGCTTGGCTAGTACTAGTCGGGTTAAGGGGTGTTACACTAATCACTTAGAAATACAATGAGGTTTTAGGAAGTTTACCTTAACTTAGGGTTTAATGCTTGCCCCAAACTTTTAATGACTCTTAGTTTTTAAAGCTTACACTAAAAACTAATAATCACAACAAATGAAGTTGAGTTTAATGATTACTCAACAAATAACTCTCAAAGGAAATTGAATACAATTGAGCGCAATTGATTGAAGAAGAGTGAAGGTACAAGAGGTTGTTGAAGAAGTTAAGATCAGTAGCTGTGTAAGCTCTAGACTGAGTTTGGTGGGTGTATTTATACCCCAATTTAATAAACTAGTTGTCACTCCTCTTGAAATGCACATCTTTTGAAATTTGACAGACATCTAGATCGAGATATACTGTCTCAATCGAGACACCTAACATTTTCTCCACAACGACTCTTTTGTAACGGATTTCTGCTGACGTGGCGCATTTAATGCACTATCCATTGTAACAGATTTTTGAAGTGTCTCGATCGAGATGATGATGTTGAAAAGCTTGACATTCCCATCTCGAACGAAAATTACAGGTCTCGATCGAAATAAGGCTTCGGGAACTTTTGGGATTTTGTCTCGATCGAGACGTCAGGAGGCTTCGTACTTGGCCAGTTTGTCTCGATCGAAAATTTACTATCTCGTTCAAAAATTAGGTTCGAGAACTTTTAGCCATATGTCTAGATCGAGATTAATGTGTCTCGATCGAGACACCAGTAAGTTTTATGTGAATTGCTATTTTTGTGAACTTGAGTGTTCATCTTTTCTTGATTGCCTTTGAACTTTGCTGAAGCACACTTAAACACTTAAAATAAAACGTTACTAATAAAATCTCAAGTGTTTTGTCAACGATTCAAAATCGAAAAGTTAACAAATTCATGGCAGTGAAGATGGAAAAAGTGAGGTGGCAAAAATTGAGATAAAGAGTTTGGCAATTCCAGTGGAAAAGAAGAGGAAGATAAGTTGGCGAGGAAGAAAGTACACGTGCTAACAAATGAGGAAGAGAAAGTGGGAAAAAAATCAGGTGAAAAAGAAAAAGAAAAAGAGAAAGTGGAAAAAAATGTGGTATAATATTTTATTTTTTAGTAGAATAATTTTAAATTGTAGTGTAATAATTAGATAAAGAGGATATTTTAAAATTAAAGTGGAGAAAGTATATTTTTTTTTTTAAATATACATGTAAAAGGAAATTTATACAAATAAATGGAAGGAAAATTTACAAAAACCTCCCTATGTTTTATCCTATTTTACATTTTCCTCCCTGTTAATTTTGAAATAGCTAAAAAAATCCCTGCTTTTTAATTTCATCAACAAAAATACCCTTCCGTCTCTTTTTTCTGTTAAAATGGACCAAAATATAATTTTCGGGGCCTTTTTGAAAAAAAATCAACAAACGAAGGACTAATTTGCGATTTTTCCATCTTAATCCTTCAACTCCATGAAAACAGAGGATACCGTAATAATACAATAAAATTAATTTGAAATTCAATACTAGTTAAGTTAGCATAATTTTTGGAGACTATTTCGTAGTAATACAATATTGTTCCATCTTCGATGGCGAGCCACCTCTGCCACCACTATACCGTCGGAAATCGCACAAACAAAGCAACTTTTGAAACCGCAACTACATTTTTGTGGGTTGATTTGTGACCATTTTTCTTTATTGTAGTTAGCTTTCATCCTGACTTTCATTGTTTCTTTCTCTTTCACATGAAACT
>CATIWJ010126247.1:0-10949 GCA_949640765.1 Croton laevigatus | reverse complement strand
AGTTCATCAATTCAAGCAATTTTATAACCAATAATAGCAGCTTTTGCTATAGTGAGCATGGAAGAGTTTGTGAGACTACTATTCGCATTTTTTTTATGTCCCATTCTTAAGTCCACATAGTAAATACCGATATTTGACAGGAAATCATATTTGATTGGACTGAATTTCAACGCTTTTACAAGTGCATTTGTTCTTCAATTCCAAATAAACAAAATTTCATTTTGTCAAATAATTCCAGGCAATTCTATTTCATAAAAACCCTGAACCCTTTTTAACTGCAGAATCAAGTGCACACTTCAAAATTTCTTCAAGAGTTTCAATAAAATTGTAAAATATAAGAATATAACAATAAATTATTGAGTAAATCTTCAAGGTACAAGATTTAAAATCATCCAGCTTTAGACGTTCTTACAACAGGTGGTAACGCAACCAAATCAAGATTAGCAGGAAACCTCAAAAAAAAATCCCAAAATGAATACAAAATAGCACAATTATTATTTAAAATCGATCATATTCCATGAATTAATGAACTGATAAATTTCTTACAGTCACTCTCAAAAGCTAAAAACGGTGAAAACAAAGGAAATTAAAAAATAATAATAATAATCTAACCCTAAACAAAGTTAAGTTAAATTACCTAACATTTAACAAAAATTTTAAACAAATTCACCTCTATTTCCGGCACAACAGGCGTCAGCGTCGGCGAGGCGCCGGCAGAGGCGGCAGGGTAGGCGGCGGCCGGCTGGCAGTGGGCACGATGGTAGCAGAGTGGCGGAGGAGCTTTTCCCTCTTTCTATTTTCCCTCTCTCTCTCGATTTGCTGCGGCTGCTGCTAATTGAATCTGGTTTATTTTTATTTTTATTTTTATTTTTTCTATTGTGGCCAAACGACGTCGTTTCATCATTTAAATGAAACGGTGCGTTTTGGCTGCACCATTTCCTTCCCTTCTTTCCTTCCTTTTCCTTCTTTTCTTCTTCCTCCTCCTTCTTCTTTCTTTCCAGCTTCCATTTCCAGCCAACCCTCCTCTGTAAATTCCGGCCAAAACTCATCCTACTCAAGCATTTTTTTCCCCCAATAAACCATGGGACCCAACGCCCTTTTTGGCCCCATGGTAGCTACGCCACTGCATGGAATGGATAATTAAGTTGAAGGTCTACCATCCATGTAGCAAGAAACCGTATGTGAAGTTAACTTCCTAATTTCAAGTAATTTTATAAAAGTATCATCTATTTGTATATGTGTATATTTGGTAGTTCATTAAGTTTCAATAATAGAAATAAATAATTTTGGAAATAGGTTCTATATAATCCAATAAAACAAAAGTGTAAGGATGAGATAGTTTAAATTGAAAAATAGAGCTAAATAATATTGTTATTCATCAAAATATAGGAATGAGATAGTCTAAATTGAAAAATAGAGAAATAAAATAGTATAATTTTATCAAATTATATGAATGAGTTAGTAATTATCCCATAATGAAATACTAATTTATTTTTTAATCAATAAATAATTTGGTGGTGGAAAAAGTAAAGAAGAATCTTTTTACTAACAAGATTGGTTTAAGTGGTAAGCTGCTTAGATTCATTTAAGGAGCTTTTAAGTTCGTCCCACTGTATGCAATTATCCTCAGTAGAAGATTCAGCTACTACTTCTAGGTGTGCGACCTAGATCTGATCCGGATTAGTCGGAACTAAGACTCGGATACCGGAAGGACTTCCAAAGATTGTTTTTTTTTTTTAAAGAGTATTTTTTATGCTGAAGATAAATATTATAACAATGAAAGCAAAAGGCCAACAACTAATGTGGAAATGCTAACACAAAAGACAATCTTAATATTTGTTTAGAAGGAAGTGCCCATATTATTTTATGATGTCTAAGATGACTTTTAAATATTAGAGGAAAAAGCTAAATGTTGTTACCTATACCCACCCAAAATAATTATTCTTTTGAAACGAATTTAAGAAATTTAATTTGACTTAATTCTGATTTTGTAGTTTATGTATATATGCTTTTTCTATTATTTTTCTCCACTTAAATTAAATTAAAATAATAAAATAAATAATTGAATTAAAATTGAGCCTTTGTGAAAACAAAATTTATTGTTTGTCATAAAAAAATTTTATTCATAATTATTTTCAAAATAAAACATTAATTATCTTATCAGTACAGTGGTACTCAAACTCCCAAAAATATCGACGGTACTCAAACACCCATAAATACCGTACTCAAATTTATACAAATCAAAACTTGTAAACATGATATCTAAGGGGATATAATGGTAGCCTAGTAGTAAGGTAATACCCCAAGATTAAGGTTCAAATTTCCTCCCTGCTAACATGCTAACTGGGTGCGTGTGTGTACCTATGTCAGACAAAAAAAATGATCTCTAAATCCAATTTTTATATCGGAAGATAAAAACACCAAAAACAAACACTATACAAGTCAAAGTTTAATATAGCAATCCAAACAAAGAAAACTATAACCTTTTTCGGTTGCAACCACAACCAATATAAACTGAAATTTCATGAACAGGAAGCTAAATTTAAGTTCCAAAATAATAATAAAAATAAATTAATGTCATAAATCTCAATGATTTAGTATGAGTTGGCTCTTATACCACTTATTAAGGTTTCAAATTAATTGATCAACACTACCATCACTTCAAGATCAATCATGTCAAAACATCAATAATAAAGAAATTAAATCATAAGCGGAAACGTACTTGAATCTATATAAAAGATCCAAATTCTTAACCTTAGCGTTGTAGTTAGATTTTTCAAATTAATGTGTATGGGAAGTTTTCTCCTTAAAAAGAATGGTTAGTTCTTCCTTCAATGATGGGGATTTATATAAGTAGACTCATATACATAGTTTGGGGACAATAACCCTAATGTCTCTATTTGTAATTTTACCCATCATAAAATTAAAAATTATATTAGAATATCTATACATTGGAACCCATACTTTATAACTTAAATATATATATATATATTATGATGGGTAAAATTACAATATATATATATATATGTGCCTATAATAAATTTTAACTAAATTAGATCACTTTAGTTTTTGGGTCAAGCCTTTTTATAATAGTATATACAAAATAAAATTATTTTAACCTTATATAAAATAACTTATAAATATAAGTCCGTAACAGTTTAATATTTCTAGCTTTTTCACTTTTGAATAACGAAAACTAGTTTATTATTTTTTATTTTAAATTTTTATAATGCTTTTTTATTTGTTTCAAATTTTTTTTTCTTTTATATGTTTTAAAGGAAAGAAAAACAATTAAAGATTTTAAAGAAACCAGGGTTGGTTAATTTTTCAAGCCCTTCACGTTGAGCTTTTATAACAATTTTTTTTTTATTTCTTATGTCCTACTTAATATGTAATCGTAATAAAATTCTTGACAATAATTTTTTATGACAATAGTAATTAGTTTTAAAATGTATTTTTATTTTAAAAATGTAAATATAATTTGACGATAAATTTTAATTATGGAATATTATTGATTAAGCATTTTGAACAATTGATAATTTTTTAACATTATGTATTAAAGAAAATGGAAAAAATAAATTGCGAAGGAAAAATATTTTAAAAGTAATTAAATTAAATTGCACCTTAATTGTTAATATCAAATTAAATTTATTAATTATTTTCTAAAAAAATTACATTTGTTATTTTATAACTAAAAGTACCTTAGGAAATTTTATCTCAATGTCACTCTATATGTTCCACTACCAGGTCTAAAGAGTGTATTCCATAGGTCTTCGAGTATTCTTTTCAAATTAAGGTATTTTTTTTTAATACTTTATATTTTTTATCCTCAAGTTCTAATCCACCGTATACCATAATTCTCCAAATCCTTTATTTATATAAATTATCAACGGAAATTTATCATTATTGCATTAAACATTAAACAGGGCTTGTGAAAACAAAAGCAACTGAAACATAAAAAAAAATCAACTTGATTAAAATCCAAACAATTAGACAAAATTTAAAAGATTAAAATTTACCTCACTATTAGAATTCTTGAAGCTTGCTTGTTCTGTAGCACTCCTTATAGGGTTACCGAAATAAATCCATAAGAGTACTACATCACTCTACTAACATACACATACATTTATCATAATAATTTTTTTTAAGAAAATTTAGCACAATCTCCCCTATGATTTCAATATCTAAATATCGACAAAACCTAAAATTTTTTAATTAAATCCTTGCTCAACAGTCAATCAATCATCATACAATATTTACCATTAAAAAATTTCAATTACACTCTCATTTTCTCCAATTCAGTAAAAAAAATTTTCAAATATTTGTCATTTCATTCACATTATATAATATTTACAATCGAGTTGTCATTTTATCCACATGCAATATTTACCTTTCTTTTTTTTTTTCTTAAAGAGACTATCACATGTAATAAAACTATTTTATATTACAAATTTCCATAATTTTTCAAGCAAATTATTATTTAAAAAAAAAAAATTGTCACAACCAAATCTTCCATTCCAGTGACATATTTGGTGCAAAATTTTAGTGCACTAAATCTGTCTTTGAGGATGATATATTCAGTATCAATGTCAATTTTTTTTTTTTTTTTAAACAAAGGTACAACTCACACACACATTTTTTGAATGGAGATTGAAGGCCTCGAACTTGAGCAACTTAAGCCACAAGTGAGGTATGTAAACCAATTGGGCTACTGTCCATCCCCGTATCAAATTCAATTTTAAAGAGGAATGAATCCAATTTTATTATAGTCCCATCATCTTTTTCAGGGGATTGATCCACTCAATCTTTTTCAGAAAATTTAGTCGAAGAATTTATTTTCACTTATTTCGGCTTATACCGAATTTACTGATGGGAATGACAGATTTCGTTCAAATATATTTACAACCAAATCTGCCTCCCTTTGACAAATTCTACTTTCAAATTCACACCCTTACCCTGAAACCTATTCTTGTAAATAATTTAAAAACAAGCCACTTTAGTAAATAATTTTATTTTTTAACTCATTTATATCATAAAGGCATTGAAAGAAATATTGTATGTGATTATTGATTTGGTACTTGAAAGTAAGCTCATTTGGTACCTATTTGAAAAAATTGTTTAATGTCCTAATTTAGTTCATTCTAGGTAAAATAAAATACTTTGCCTATAATTATTAATTTGTACACGTTATGAATTATTTTATGATTAATTATAATAATATTATTATGTGGATGTTGGACTGCTATCCCACTATCTCCACTAACACTCATAAGCCATAAGCTCTAAGTGAGTTCATCTTCTAATAAGTTGAGCACAATTTGGTGTAATAATTTACTTATTTGTTAATTCGTAATCTATTTTTTTTGGGTCCTATAAATGTTCCGTGTTAGTTAAATATGGTATGAAAATTAAATGGAACTTGATTAGTCTGTGTTCAATTTGGGGTAGAAATTAAAAATACAGTCATGAAATGCTAAAATTGTTGATTTTTAAAAAATGAAAATGTCCACACACGCATTTTATTTTGAGCACTTCAGTTTATTAAAAAGGTACTTCAGTTTATTAAACAACCAAAGGGAAAAAAATTGTTTATTTTGGCTGAAAGACAGTATTCGCGAAACCAAAGAGGATTAACCGAGTAGTAAATTTTTGGATTCTTTCGGTTATTTGCTAGAAAACATAGCTAAGAAGGGTGGAAAAAGACTTTTGGGTGAAGAAAAGAACATTGTTTATTGGTTTTATTGTTGGCACCGAAAATTAAAAAAAAAATATATTAATTAATTAATTTTACTAATTAATTAATTAATTTAAATAAAATAACTAAATCAAATATTAAATAGTTATTTAAATAATATTTTGATAATTATCACATTAAATAAATTATGTAATAATATAAAAAATATGAGACCAATAGAAATGCGCCAAATGGACCAATCAAATCACTTTGCTTGGTAGGCAAGCATCCAAAGTCTCTATAAATTTGCCTCTCTTTAGTTGAAGAACAGAAAATTCAAGACTACGAAGAAGATGTAAAGCTCTTCTCAAAATTCAAAGGCTCATCTGAGGATCGTTAATAAAGCTCAGCAGTCATTCAAGTCCAAGTATAAAGCTTAATTTAAGTTGGAGTTCAAATCAAGTCAAGCTCAACCGATGCGAGATCAAGTTTCTAAGACCCTCTCATCGTGTTAATTGCAAAGAGAAGAATTAGAGGATTCTTTCAATAGAGATTCTACTCGCGCATTTAATCAAATAAAATCTTTTATTTGTTTTCTTATTTTCAGGAACACAAAATTTGTTTATGCAAATTTTTGGCACACCTAATGGGACAATCTCTACCTCTCATATCTTCACTTTGCAAATTTCAAGATACAAATATGAAGTTTCAAATCACCATCAATGGCACAAAGGAAGATCATTGTCACCCTAAAGATGACTAATAAATCTGCAAATGGTGTATCTGTTGTCAAAACAAACGGTTTAGTGGTGCTTATTGTGCTTCAACTACCACCCCAAAAGTGTTGAAAGGAAAAGTTCCTACAACTGTGAGAGTTGCTTAAAAGGATGAAGTTTCTATGGATTTCGATGTTAGAGCCATTTCTGATGTAAGCCCTGGTGTTCATATCAAAGTCAGATCGCTTGATGCAGTATATGAAAAAGCTCCCTTAGTATAGCAAGTTCTTGACGCTCTACAGGAAAAATTGACTAATATGGAGAAAATTAGCCATAATTCCACTACTAAAATTACTCCAATGATGTTACAAAAAGAAAAATTAGAAGCAGAAGATTGAAGTACAATTTCAGTCATGATGACAAATGCAACATCAATGGAGGAGTAGTTGGCCCTCGTAAAAAGCAACTAGACAGCCTTAAAAATGTTGTTCATAAGAAGGACAATCAAATTGAGGCCTTGATGAAGAAGTTAAAAAGCATAGCTGGAAAGGGGCATGTGGTCGAATTTGATGAATCTTCAGCATTAAGACATCAACTCCATCAAAAAGAGATCATTGGAGTTGCTTCTTTTACAAAGTCTATGGATACCATTCAATTGGCTGCTGATGGGTCAATCTCTACAATGCAATTAAAGGAGCTTATCAAAAAAGCATTGAAGGATCAGATAGAGACCTCAACACAGTTATCATACATGTATTCAAAGCCATATACTCTAAGAATTAATCGTTTGATAATGCCAACAAATTACCAACCTCTAAAATTTCAACAATTTGATGGGAAGGGAAATCTAATGCAGCATATTGCCCACTTTATTGAAATACGCAATAACGCTAAAACTAATGGAGATTTACTGATTAAGCAATTTGTTCACTCTCTAAAAGGAAATGCCTTTGACTGGTACACAGACATTGAAGCTAGATTTATTAATAGTTGGGAGTAGCTAGAACATGATTTTTTGAATCACTTTTATAGCACCAAGCACGTTGTTAGTATGATTGAGCTCACTGTAACTTACCAATAGAAAGAGGAATCCGTCATCTGTTATATCGAAAGATGGAGAAGTCTTAGTCTCAATTGCAAAGATATGTTGTATGAATCTTCTACAATTGACATATACATCAAAGGCATGCACTGGTGTTTGCACTACATTTTGCAAGGAATTATTCCTTATACATTCAAAGAATTGGCAACTCAAGCTCATAATATAGAGCTCAGTATTTCTGATAACGGGAATCAAAACATCCCTATTCAAGAACCTAAGAAGAGTAAAGATAAGCAAAAAGTGCAAAAGACTGTCAAAGCAGCTTAAAAGGTAGAAAGTAAGTAAGCAATGGTGGTCTCTATGACATCTATCAAAGTCAACTCCAAAGTTAAGAAGAAACAAGAAGAGGAATTAGCTTCTTAACAAGGAAGACGAAGGACCTCACTAGAAAAAAATCAAGAAAAGCAGTATCCTTTTACCGATGTTGATGTATCAAGAGTGTTTGATGAGCTCCTCCAAGCCAATCTTATCTAGTTGCCTGAGATGAAGCGCTCAAAGAAAGCTAACAAAGTGAGTGTTCCTAAGTATTATAAGTACCACAGGTTGATCAGTCACCCAACAGAGAAGTGTTTTCTTCTTATGGACAAAATTATGAATTTGTTGGAGAATGGTGATATAGTCTTTGATGAAGAAGAGGTGACTATGAATTCCACCATAGTCATGATTAATAGCTTACCCTCTTTACCTATAAAGACAACTATAAAATTTGGTCTGTTTAACCTAATTGAAGTTGATGCTTCAACTCCAAAGAAGGTTCATATCCCTCCTAAACTTTCTTCACAAGAGCAAAAAGAGAATAATAATGAACTTCATAAAAAGCAATTAGACGATAGAGGTTGGACCTTGGTTACCCGAAAAAGAAATTAAAAAAAAAGCATCCTTCTCAAAACAAGCCAAATCTATAAAGAAACAAGGTGCTCAGGAAATTCACTATGCCACTACAACCTTCAAAATCTAAAAAATCTAGAAGAGTGTTGAGGGGTGCAAAAGATGGATACTGAGACGTCACAAGAAAATTGAAAGCTTATCACCTTATCGGAATTTATGCCAAAATATTTTCTAAATACTGAAGTTCATGTATCCTGTAATCATGTTAAAGTGGAAGAAAATCCAGATAATAAAGATGAAGCACAAAAGGTAAAAGCTCATTTCACTAGCATCGATAAAATTACCTTCACTGATGAAGATAGAATGCTTGGAGATAAAACTCACAATCATCCTTTGTTTGTGGCTAGATACTTCTATGAAAAGAAAGTAAATAAGATTTTGGTTGATCCTGGGTCATCAGTCAATATTATGTCTATTAAAACTTTCAAAGATATTGGAATACCCATTGATGAGTTAAAGTAGAGTCGACTAATGATTTACAGCTTCAATCAGAATGGATAAAGGGCAGTTAGAAGAATTTAACTTCAGCTACATATTAAAGACATGGAGTCCAGTGTTCTCTTTTATGTAATTGATGCAAAGACCACATACAATGCATCGTTAGGTCGTCTATGGATTCATGCAAATAAAGTGTTGCCATTAATGCTTCAAGTATAAAGGATGGTCAAGTGAAGACAATTGTTACCAATTCAAAACCATTCACTAAAGCATAATTATACTTTGATGATGCAAAGTTCTACATGAAGGAGCTTACAATTAAAGAAGTTCTTTCTCTTCCTCGAGAAAGCAAAGGAGAGTCTAGTAAACCTAATTTAAAAGGTAAACTAGAGAAATCCAAAAGATAAAACATAGAACATCCTTCTTTGCATTTGAAGATAAGAAAGGGTGCTACAAATTACATAAGTGATAAAGATGACTCAGATTGTGATGCTTCAAAGCCTTCTGTATTTGATCACATCGGAACTTTTCAAATCGAGTTTTAGTCTTTGATCGAATTGGAAGCAATGTTGTCAAAAGGAAGAAGACCTTTGTCCATCAAAGATTGAGAACCTCAGAGCCAACAAAATATATTAAGAAAAAGACTACTATGACAGTCAACTGTAATGATTTATGCAATCTAGTGAAAGACTAAGTAGGTCATGAAAACAGACGCAGTGTTAAAGGGAAAGACGCACATAATAATCTCTACTAATCAAAATCCCAAAAAACAAAAATATGAGCAAGATAATGTGTTTGTTGGCCACATTACCTTTTAAGAAAATGATGAAGAACAAGTCTTCACGGTAAAAAATACTGATGATGCGCCCTAAATTTTTAAAGAATACAACAAAGCAACCATTGATAAGCTGAAGGAGGTAAATGTTAGGATATCAAAAGACTATCATCCAATTTATCTCAGTGAAAACTTATCTGTGAAAGAGAAAGTTAAGTACGTAGAATTATTACATGAGTATAGTGATGTATTTGTATGGTCATACAGGGAGATGCCAAAGTTGGATCCAAAGGTGGCAGTCCATAACTTAGCAATTAAGAACGGAGTAAAGCTGATAAAGCGAGCACAAAGAAAGTTTCTTCCTGAGATGATTTTGCAAATAGAAGTTGAAGTTAATAAACTCATTCATATTGGATTCATTAGAGAGGTAAAGTATCCCACCTGAATATCCAATATTGTTCCAGTTAAAAAGAAAAATAGGCAAATAAGAGTATGCATAGACTTTCGAGATCTTAATGCTGCTTGTCCAAAGGATGATTTTCCCTCTCCCTATCATTGAAGTTATAGTAGACGCGACCACTGGATATGAACGTGTAACACCCATTCTAGGCCTTGTAGTAGACCCCGAAGAAGTGCTACATACTGATGTTTATTGGTATGCAGAACATTACCTGAGAAATTTTTTTTCTTTATACTGTTGTCTGTTCTGATTTCTGACTTTTGTTGCGCAGCATATGCCATGCTAAGTGTAGAGGTGTCTCTGGTGAGCCTGACTTCGTTCGGCTATTCTGGTTGTCTTTACGTCTTTCCGTGATCCTACAAGTTTAGCAAACACTAAACTTGCTAAGCGTTATGCTTAATGGGTACTTTACTTTTACTCAGTTCAATTTATCATATTAATTATTTACAGATAGCACGTGTATCATATAATAGCATAACATTGCAACCAAAGCATCACATGTTTACAACATTGCACATACATATAAAAATGTCGTAGATAAAAGCAAAGTACCAAACCTGATTCAATGCCAATTTATTCGTCTGTTACTTTTCGTGCCCTTTGTCCAATTACACTATCTCCTCGCAATCTAGCTTAACAAGTATAATCACAATTTTATTAATCTCTCGTTTACTATATATTTCTTCTAATATTAGTAGTTTTGAATTCCTCTTATGTATTACTTTAATTCCATTTGTTACTATTTGTAGCTCGAATCTTGTAACTTAACTTATTTTGATCTTTTATTTGTTGTGTATATAATACATACATACGTGTTCAATATTTGCTTATGCTTCTTTTCTTACTTTTACTTACTACTTTAACACTACCGGGTTATTCTTATACGTTTATACTTT
>CATIWJ010126225.1:0-13331 GCA_949640765.1 Croton laevigatus | reverse complement strand
GCTATTTACTACATTTATGAAATATTATCCTATTCACTTCATTATAAATTTCAAAAAAATAACTTGCTTATTTCTCAGGGGATTAGCATCATTGCAAGAGAGGGACTTTTTTAGTAGAACCGAATTGAGTAGAATCATGATCCTCTCTCGATCTTTCTTCTTTTGCTTTTCCCCACATCACAGTGTAAAATCCCATTGATATTACTATAGCTCCAACAATACTGCAATAGAGAAAGATGCAAATTAATTATTTTTAATTTGTGAAATTCGTAAATCAAAGGGAATATTAAAATTGCATACGTACATCCCTAAATGGAGTGCATCACCAAGAAAAATGATACCCATAAAGGCTGCAATAGCGATTGATAATGGCTTGAATATTGCTATGTATAAAGGACCCTTCAAACGCAATCCCCATGACTGAACAATGGTGCTGTAGCATGGCCCAAAAGTTCCCTAAGAAACCAAAAACCATAAAGCATGATTTTTTAATATATTAATCGAAGGCAGTTAGCCATTTAAGCCAATCTTACCTCTTAACGATGTTAAATTGAATTCGATAAAAAATTCAATTAAAAATAAATTTTAAAATTATAATCCATTCGTTTCAATAAAAAAGAAAAAAGAAAAACAAAGAACTTACTGAGTACAAAGTAGCAACTAATACTATGTTAGGTTTTAATAGCCAAGCATCTAGCTTTCTTTCTGCAACAAAACATACTGGAGCGGAAATGATGGTCACACACAAGGTGTACACAAATATCACCATTAGCTCTATTGGACAGATCTTCAAAATCTCAGCCTACACCATGCTCAATCAAATTAATAACTTTTATTTTCGTAAAACAAATTAATAAAAATAGTTTTTAAAATAAAAATCAATTTATTCTTAATTTATATATATGGAGGGATAAAAATTTTACTCAATTTGAGTTTTCAATAAAATAAAATTACACTAATAGATGGATGACTACTTACATTACAACTAAAAAAATTAAATAATTTTTCTTTTTTCGCAAAATTTCAATGTCACGAGTCATTTTTTAAAGACAAAAGGACGAATTCCTCTACATATTGATATTAAAATATTATGTTTACCATCACAAACACTGTTAATTTTAATAAAAATCACAGCATTTATATATTGATAAGATTAAAAATGAAATATCATTTGATTTATATACCAAATTTGAGGTGAATATAGTATGGTATACCTGAAGGATGTTCCAAAGTGAAAAAAGAAGGTATTGAGTAGCAAGCAAGAGGCCACCAAGAAGCCAATCGGATTTCTGTGAGGAACGAAGAAATGAAATAGTTGGGCCTTTGTAGAAAACCACTACTAATGCTCCTGCTATTGATGCTACGGTTCCAATTATTTTAGCTTGTGTGCTTGACCTTCTTATTATCACCCTCTCCATCCTTAACCTAACATTACGACTTTTAGATTTCTTCAAGTTTCAATTTTTCGATTTTGTCACAAACTAAAAATAATTAGGACTTTTTACTTGTCATAATTACAAATAGGTTATTTTCAGAAACAAAAAATTACAAATAGGTTGGAAGTTTATAAAAGTAATTGATAAAGAGCCTATTTAGATTAGTTGTTTGTAATTATAATAGTAGTGACTCATAGTTGATTCAAGTTAGCAACCTAATGGATCTTTTCCTAGGTCTTCCTCTGCGGAAGACTAGTGAAACTCTTTGTCTTTGTACATCCTTCGGACGCCAATCTCCCATTCTAATCGGATCTTGTTGCCGGTGGACTTCTTGTCCTTTCTTCCCTATCCTCCTCCTTTCTTGCCTTGATCTCTGCTTCCTCCTTTGCTAGGCATCTCTTGTTCTTTTATCTTTTCCTATTTTCCCTATCTTCTCTATTTTTTACCCGCATCATCACTCTCTTTGTTGCAGGGAAGTTTTGATTTTGTTTTAACCTTCAATGGCGGATGAGTTGGAAGTGCTATGGAACAACCTTTCCCTATATCATAATGGCTCTGATGGGTCGGACAATGAGGTTTTAATTGATGATAGTACTCCTGATGAATGTAAAGCTGGAAATAGATTTAGTCTTATTGGCCGCTTGTTTCTTCGTAAACCTTACAACATTGATGCTATGAAATCGGCTTTAGAGAAGGCGTGGAACTTCTCAAATGATTTCAGTATTGAAGAAGTTGAAGAGTGTACTTTTCTTTTTCGATTTTCTTCTGTCATTAATAGAGGTAAGGTTCTTCTTCGCCAATTCAATCGAGCATTGCTTGTTTTCCAAGATGTTAGTGACTTTGGTAATGCTAATGAGCTCTCCTTCACACAATGCCCTTTCTGGATCAGCCTTCTCCAAATTTTGATCGGGTTGGGCACTGAAAGAGTGGGTCGAATACTAGGATCGAAAGCTGGTAAGGTTCTTGAGGTAGAGAAAGGAATGGGTCTAGAAGGGGCTAGCACTGGTTTGAAGGTTAGAGTGTTAATTGATTTTACAAAGGCTCTAAAGAAAGGATGTTGGCTAACATTGTCGAATGGTATGAAATCCTGGGTTGATTTGAATACTATAAGCTTCCAAATTTATGTTACGTCTGTGGTTCTTTTATTCACCTTAAGAAAGATTCTGATTTGGTTGTCAAGTGTAAGATGGCAAAAGCTGAAATCACCTATGCTTTGTCATGTCCTGAAATCCGTAATGTCTGAAAAGCTGAGTGATCTAAGTATGGAAGGATAGAAGTGACTAACAATGAGGAAGGTTAAGAAAGGAAACCCTTTTGTAAAAGGAAAAAAAAAAGGATTATAAGTCTAATATACAAGTTGTAAACTATGAATTAATAAGTTATGGACATAGTAAACAAGTGATAAATAAGAAGTAAGCAAGTTATAAATATAGTAAGCCTTTGTAACGAAAAGTAAACCAATAATAAATGAAAGGTAAGTTAAAAGGAGAAACAAAGAAATACTTAAATTATACACAAATTGTAAGCAGAAGAATACGGAAATTGAGTATAGACGTAATACCCGACAATTATAGATTAAGGCAGTGCAGTCCGAGTACGCGGATTCGGAAAGATCGCGAAGAAATTCGCCGAACCTCTAAAGTTAAACGTGCTCAGGTTAAGGTCAAGGCATGGTTTTAAATAACGGTTTTTGAGGTCGCCGTTACCATTAACACCATTTTTAATGGTTATTAAAATTTGTAACGGTAACGGCCGTAATTTAATGGTCGCGGCTGTTACCCACCGTGATTTAACATTAAAAAACGGTAAATCGTAAACTTCAAACCCCAAACTCTAACCTAAACCCTAAACCCCAAACCCTAAACCCACAATCCTAAACCCTAAATTCCAAACCCCAAATCCCAAATCCTAAATCCCAAATCCTAAATCCTAAACACATAACCCTAAACCTCAAAGCCTAAAATTCCAAACCCCAAACCCTAAATCCTACACTCTATACCCTAAACCCTAGAACCACCATTACCCACCGTTATTATTATTATTATTATTATACCCTAAACCTTAAACCTTAAACCCTAAATCCCAAAATTTCAAACCCAAAACTTAAATCCTACACTCAACACCTTAAACCCTATAAACCCTAAAACCACTGTTACCACCGTTATTATTATTATGCCCTAAACCTAAACTCCAAACCCCAGACCCCAACCCAAGCCCTAAATCCTAAATCCTAAACCTATAACCCTAAACCTTAAACCCCAAACCCCAAAATCCCAAACCCCAAACACTTAATCCTATACTCTACACCCTAAACCCTATAAACCCTAAAACCACCGTTACCCACTATTATTATTATTATTATTATTATTATTATTAAACCCTAACCTAAACCCTAAAGCTTAAACCCTAAATTCTAAATTCCAAATTCCAAACTCTAAACCCCAAACCTTAAATCCTAAATCCCAACTCAACCCTAAACTCCAAACCCCAAACCCTAAACCCTAAATCCCAAATTGTAAATCCATAACCTTAAACCCTAAATTCTAAACCCTAAAATCCAAAATCCCAAACCCCAAATCCTACTCCCTAAACCCTCCTTATGTATTGCAATTATGCTTATTAAACTATTGTGTGCTTATTTTTATCATAAACACCTTCAAAATATATTGATTCTAAAATTTTACAATTTTTTTAAAAAAATTTACAGCTTCGTAGGCCTTTACCGTTATTTATCACCGTGATAGGTCAATTACCATTACCTTTACACACGACTGCAATTAAGGCCTTTACCGTTATTTAAATCTATGGGTCAAAGGGAAGATGGGTGACCTCAGTGGGAAGTTGACCCTAAATGCGTAAATTCGGCAATATAAGTTACAGTAGGGTATTAGACAGGCACTGACCACATCCAAAAGGTGAAATAGAGCCTCAGAGCCCAACGACACCTAATGGTAATTTTGGAAAAAGTTAGGGACTAAAATGTAATTTTTCTAAAAGTTGTGTAAAATCTTAAAAATATGTTAAATATGAGATCTTGACATTAAAAAGATCACAATGGTGAAATTATGGTAGCATGAAAGTTGATTTAGATTTCGAAAAGTAGGTTTACGCAGAACCTACGTGTTTGATTTAGATTTCGAACCCCAAGACGATTTAATTTGTAAAAGTGTAAAACATGAAAGTTGTCACTTTATATGTTAGCTAAATGTAGAAATAAGAACTACCTAATTTTGACATATATGGACGAAGTTATAATGGAATTAGTAAACGGTGCGCAGGCTGCCTAGGGCATTGTGACCAGATCCGACAAAAAATGATGCTAAATATTATCTATGACTCCGTTTGATCTGAAATTTTAGCACGATGTATACTTAGATGTCTAGTTTCGTTTGGCACAAGAGTTATTGAATATGGAGTAGTATGCAAAAATTTATTAATGAAGGACGGAAGCTAGGTTAAGTAAGGACCTTAGAAGAACCTAATTGTAATATTTTACTAAATAAAGGAGGCTATTTGTAAGAAGTAAAAATAGAACCATGAAGTTGTTCACCAAGTAAAATTATGAGTGAATGACACTTTGGTTGATCTTAGCCATTGAAATAAATTGATTTGGGTGAATTCTAGCCATTAGATTTGAAATTAAATAAATCAAAATTAAAATAAAAATATATAAAGGTAAAATCAAGACATAAACTTCATTTTGGAAGAACACAAACTCCTCTTCTTCCTCTCATGGTAGCCGTCCCCTTCCACCTAAGGAAAGCCATAGATTTTCATGATTTTTAAGCCAAAACTATTAGGAAGAAGATGAATTTCAAGGTAAGCCCTTCATATCTATTCTTATTTCTTCCATTTTATCATTAGTTTATGAGGTTAATTAGAAAATAAATTCTGAAAATTCTAGGGTTTCTATGATAAAATAATTGATTAATTAAGATAGCAAGATGAATTGATGAAGGCCATGAATTTAGAAGACAAGATGAATTAGTAATTAAGAAGCTGAAATTGATATTCTGGCAGATTTCGAGGGCCAGATTCAAACAGAATTTTCAGTAGGTTAGAGACAGAATTAGGAGATGTGATAAAAGAAAAAGTTGTAGATATATGTCTTACCTAACAATAGAGACTAGAATCAACTTATTTGGACTTGTGTAGCAAAAGTTATGGTTGGAATAGTGGCCGGCATGTAGGCTGATGTGACCAGTTAGACTAATAGGACAGACGGAATTCAAGTAATTATTTGACCATGATGGAGATTGAATTTGAGGAAGTTCAAAACCTGAAATATATAGGTTTATATGTCTAGTTTATTTCTGTAAAGCAGTTTTGGGAGAAAACATATATGTAGAAAATTATAACTAAATAACTGAAGGTTGTTCCATGTGCATGACCAGAATTAAACATGAACTTTAGATGGTAATTTCACTAAGTTAACAATATAATTTAAGGTAGAAATAAAAAGAAAAATTGTTCTCCTGTGTGTTACGAAAATTTGGAGATTAGAAGCAACTTAATTGGATAAGTACTGAAAAATTTATAGTAGAATAACTAATGGGTGTGCAAACTGGAATTTAGGTCTGGGCAGAACAAGACTCGTAACTTAGGCTCACAATTTAAATGTGCTATGGACATAATTTAATGTGTGATAGAAGACAATATTGTACCTAAATATGTTAGCTAGCTAAAAAATCAAGAACCAATCCATTTGGACCTTAAATGGAAAAGATATGACTAAGTTAATAAACTGTGCGCAAGAAGAATTTGTTAAGCAGTAGAGTCGAAATTAAAGTCACGTCGAAAATTATACTTAGTTTAATTAAATTTGAAATTTATGTGAGTGATAATATTATGTGTTGGGATTCAACAAAGTCAAGAACTAACTTAGTTGGAGTTGTATAAACGAAGTTATAATAAATTAACAGAATATGCGCAAATGGAAATAACTAAGCGGTGAAGGGGAAAATTAATGAGCGCTTGAAATCCTGTGTAGTGATGTACTTATAGAAGTGTGAAGTTGATTGAAATTCTATATGAGGAGTGAGGGTATAAGGAGGTTGCCGAAGTGTTTGTGGGAATTTTTATGCAGGAGTCAGTGAATAGTCACCATTACCATTCACGAATATTTGAATGTGATGCGGAGCTCTGGCGAAATTTCTGTAAAATCAAGAGCATAAAATGACTAAGTATGAAATGAATCGAACAAAGATATTTATAAGTTATAACAGCTTACCTGAGCCTCGTAGGTGCTATGTTTATGACCCAAAGCGTCTGATAGTCGATAGGAAATAGATTATGCATATTTTTACGTAACGTACGTATAAAGCATAATAGTGAATGGAAAACTAAGTAGAATTTCGATGATATTTGCTAAGTTAGATTTACGGGAAAAGATGCGGACGGACCAAGGACACGAAATGTAGTTGACGAATAAATCAACGTTAAGTCAGGTTCGGTACTTTGCTTTTGTTTATTGCATATATATATGCTATGATGTGGAAATGTGATACTTTGTTTACAATGTTGTGCTATTGTTTGACATACGTACTATCTGTAAATAATTAATATGTTAAATTGAATTGAGTGAAAGTAAAGTACCCATCGAGCTTAATAATTAGCAAGTTTAGTGTCTGCTAAACTTGTAGGTTATGAAAAAACTCACTAAGGATTAGAATAATCCAAGTAGAGTTAGGCTCACCAAAACACGTAGTTCGGCATATGCTGTAGAATACAAGTCAGAGGACCAGAGAAGCATCAGACACTAGAAGAAAATAGAAAAATTTTTATTATTCAGTTTTGTAATTGTAAACTTATTGTAATAAATTGTAAACTATGTTCTGTATGCCATATAATGTTAGTAGTAGCATACTTTAGCTCGACTAGAAACTAGTCGGGTTAAAGGGTGTTACAATGCTTATGGTCCGTCACTCAGAGTGGGTAATGCTCATTATGTGAAGAATATGTCTTCAGTTTCTAAATCAGTAACATTGAACTGTCAATCTAGGAATTCTTCTGCTCATCGACAAGCTAACCCAAACAAAGACCAGTGTTTATCGAGACAGGATGAGGATACTACTGATTCAGGTCCTTTTTGTGCAGTAAAAAAAAGCTTGATTTCTATTACATCGGTGAGTAAACTACACTCTTCTGCTGGTCTTTTATCTAAAAATGTGCCAAATAATGTTATTTCTTCAGTTCCGACTGATCTTTCCTTAGTGAATATTGTGGAAAATCCTTATACGGAGATAGAACCTTCAAAACTGCAATCAGCCCTTTCTCCTTTGTTGAATCAGCCGGTCGATACTGTCCCTGCGGCTTCGTCGAATAGAAGGGCAAGTGTTGGGAAAACAGCAAGACCTTCTAGTCAACAGAAAGGTGTTTTAGTGTCAAAAAAGAGGAAAGATCAAGAGCTTGTCCAAGATGACTCTTGCATTCCACCTGCTGATTTGAGAGATGTGGTTATCTTAGGTACTTCTGCTATTGTCAATATCCCAGTTGGTCCTATTAAACACGTGAGAGGCTCATCAGAGTTAGACATTTCATGCCAACCTCTTCAAACGGAAGGACTTACACAAGTTTTACATGATAATTATAGTAAAAATTGCTCTCCTTCCACAACTTCTTTAGTCAATGTTTGTGTTTCCCAAACTTATGATATTAAGTCAGGTTCAACTTCAAAAAAACATTATCAAAGATCGGTCAAAAATCGGTAAGCTCTGTCCATCCTCAATTTTCTTTGACTAATAATTCTGTTGCCTGTGATTTAGGACTTTTGTAAGCTATGCATAACACTGTTATGGGTATTTCTCAAGCTACTAATAATGTATCGGCCGACTCTAGGAATACCGGGGTCCGCCGTTCATCATGAATTGCCTAGTTTGAAACTGTCGGGGTTTGGGGTTGCCCCAGACAGTTCGAGAAGTGCGCAAATTAGTTCATCTACATAAACCTTGTCTCCTCTTCTTGTCAGAGACAAAAAAAAAAGTAAAGGGATGGAGGTATTACGGGTACGTTGGGGTTTTCAGGGATATTTGTCAGTTGATTATGTTGGTAAAAGCGGTGGTCTGGCTCTGCTTTGGACAAATGATATTACTCTCTCTATCACTTCTTACTCTGTTAATCACATTGACTGTATTGTGACCCAGGATAGTGGCTTATGGAGATTTATTGGTTTTTATGGCTCACCGGTGGCAGCTAATATAACTTTTTCTTAGGATCTTCTGCGTTCCTTAAAGGCTCAAATGTCTATTCCCTGGTTATGTGCAGGAGATTTTAACGAGCTACTTTCTGCTAATGAAAAATATGGAGGTGGGTGCTTCCAGGCCTATTGCACTTATGAATGTTTTTGCTTCGGTTATTCAAGACTATGGGTTCATAGAGGTTCCTTTTGATGGCCCCAAATTCAATTGGTCTATAGGAAGAGGTCCAAATATGATTCTAGAGAGATTAGATAAGTGTGTTGCTAATGATGATTTTCTACTCTTATTTCCCTTTTTAATTGAATAGCATTTAATTTCTGGGAAATTAGATCATCTCACTATTTTGCTGGAAAAAAAATTGTAGAGGAGTTAAATTTAAATCAAAGAAGGCCTTTTGTTTTGAAAATATGTGGCTTAAACATCTAATTTTCAAAGATATCCTTGAAAAAGCCTGGTTAAGTAATCAAATTAATTCTTTTTTCGAGCTGTCCAAAAAATTGCACTACTGCTCTGAGAAGCTTTCGGCCTAGAATAGTGACGTTTATGGCAATGTTCAGAAGGAAATTCACAATACTAAGAAGAAGTTAGCTGATTTACTAAACGATGTGGCCTCCCCAAATGTTTGTGTTGAAATTTCTACATGTCATGAAAGGTTGGCTGAGTTAAAATCCAATGAAAAGGTTCTTTAGAAGTAGAAATCTGGAGACAAATGGATTAAAGAGGGTGACAGGAACACTAGATTCTTTCATGGCATTGCATCTCAACATTGAAGAAATAATAATGTGCACTTGATTGTTACGGATTCGGGAGATGAGGTGCATAAGTTTGATGATATTGTTTTACTGAATATTTTTCTGCACTCTTTACCTCCTCTAATCCAAGCTCTATTCAAGAGGTAGTGAACTGTGTATCTAGTAGAATCTCTCATAATCAAGCTAAATTGCTCAATGCTCCTTACACTGCTAATGAAATTAAGGCTGCAGTATTTGAGATGGATAATGATAAAGCTCTGGGTCCTGATAGGATCAACGCGGGTTTTTATAAGAAGATTGGAGTTAGGTTGGGACAGATATTATCAAAGGCATTTTAGATGTTCTCAACAATAATGCCTCTGTTGTAGGAGTGAATTAAACAAATATTGCACTTATCCCGAAGAAGAAAAGAGCTTCCTCTGTTCAGAACTTTCGACTGATTAGCCTATGTAATGTGCTCTACAAATTTGTTGCTAAAGTCCTATCTAACAGAATTCGTCTGGTACTTGATTCTGTAATCAGTGAACAACAAAATGCCTTCATCCCTAGAAAACAAATATATGACAATGTGATTATTGCGCAAGAAATCGTCCACACGCTTAAGAAGAAGAAGTTAGGCAAATATGGATCCGTAGCTATAAAGCTTGATATGAGCAAAGCCTTTGACATGGTTGAATAAGGTTTTATTGAAGCTATTATGGTTCACATGGGGTTTCCTTCTAGTTTTATCCGTTTGATAATAAGTCGTATTTCAACTACGAAGTACTTAGTTCTTGTTAATGGAGTTGCATCAGGAAACATAATTCCTTCCCAAGGTGTGCGACAGTGTGACCCGCTTTCTTATTACCTTTTTCTTCTTTGTAGTGAAGGCTTATCTAGTTTATTGTATAAAACTTTTAGGGATAAGAAGCTTCATGGCCTTTGGGCTTCTAAATTAGGGCCATCTGTTTTTCATCTTCTTTTCGCAGATGATTCAATGATCTTTTGTAGAGCCAGCCGAAGCAATTTTATTGGAGTGAAGGAGGTTCTAAATGCTTTTGAAAATGCAACGGGTCAGCAGGTAAACTATGAGAAGTCTTATGTCCTTTATAGTCCTAACACTTCAAATCTGATGAAGACGTGTTGTAGGTATGTTCTGAATATTACTCAGAAAATGTCTAATGATAAATATCTTGGCCTTCCACTTTAGGTTGGAAGATCCAAAATCAGTCTATTTCAAGGCATTAGATATCGGCTATCCAAAATGGTTAAAAATTGGAACAATAGATTGTTTTCCCCAGCGGGTAAAGTCACTCTTATCCAATCTGTGGCGCAGTCTCTCCCTCTACACTACATGTATTGCTATAAATTACCTAAGGACTTTCTTCATGACCTGAATATGCTACTTACATAATTTTGGTGGGGTGATGATGAAAACAAGCAGAAAATCACTGGAAGCATTGGGACTCTTTTTGTAAATCAAAGCTTAATGGTGGTCTTGGTTTTAAAGACTTTGAATCCTTTAACCTCGCCCTTCTGGCTAGCCAATGGTGGCGTATTATGGGAAAGACGAATACTCTGGTTTACAAAGTATTACGAGCTAAATATTTTCCTCGGGAGGATCCTATGAAAGTCAACCTGTATAATGGTCCTTCTCACTTTTGGAGAAGCCTTTTTGCAAGTCATAAGGTTATTGAAAAAGGTAGTTTATGTAGAGTGGTTAATGGCTCAAATATTGACATCTTCAAGGATAGATAGGTAAAGGCGCTTCCTGATTGTAGAGTTCCTACCTCTAATGATCTCCCTTCAATCCACATTCCGGTCTCGAATCTTATAGTAACTGATAATAGAAGATGAGACTTTGATCTTATTTTTGAAAAGTTTGATAATAAAATGGCAGCCGCAATTCTTCATGTTCCTATTTCCAGGTTTTGCAATCATGATGTGCGTATTTGGGAGGACCCCCCACGGGTAATTTCTCAATTAAATCTGCTTACTTTGTTGCACGTTCAGTTCTGGAAAAAGAGGTAATAGATAAAGGTGCAAGGCATGACATATAGAGACTAATATGGGTTTCTACAGTGAGTCCTAGAGTGAAGATTTTTCTCTGGAGGGTGGTCCATGGTATATTGCCGATTGCTTCTAACCTTCAATCTCGGGGTGTCTTGATTAATGGAGACTGCAAGGTATGTGGCTCTTTCTTAAATTATATGAAGCATTTATTTTTTAAATGTCCTCTTGCAATATCTGTTGGAGAAAAGTTTCATAGGGTGTGCTTAATATTTTATACTCATTAGATTATAATGCTAATTTGTAGGATAGTTTTTTAAGCACTTGTTACGAGAAAAAGATTCTTGAGACGGTCATGTTTACTTTATAAGGCTTGTGGTCAAACAGAAATGAGTGTGTATTTGAACTTTGCTGTAAAAATGCTATGGGTATTGTTGCACAAGCCACATGTTTAGCAACTGAATATTCAAATGCTGCGGCTAGAAGAAACATAGTGGCTCATAATATGCCAACTGTTTGGGTCCCCCCGCCTGTGGCCAAGATAAAAATCAATGTAGATGCTGCTCGAAACCATCAAACCCAGGGTGCTGTGGTCGCAGCTGTTGCAAGAGACTCAAGTGGGCATGTGGTTGGTTCAGCAACTGGTATGTTTCCTTACACTAATACTGTTTTGCATATGGAACTTCTGGCAATAAAACTGGGATTAGATCTTACTACTCTTCAAGGTAATCTGGATGTCATTATTCAGTCCGATTCACTCATGTCCATTTAAGAGATAGAGAAAGGTTATAATTCAGAATGTCTTTTGGGGTGGTGTTATTCTGAATATTATTAGTCTTAGTTGAGCCGTTAATTCTTGTATTTTTATGTATGCTCATCGTAATGCTAACATCTTAACTCATAGGCTAGGTGGGTTATAGAGAATGAATTGTACATTTTCTGGATAAGTAGTCTCTCCAATGAGTACTGTATTTCTGATTCATTTATTTCGTAATATAAACACGAGTAAGGCTAGTCATCTTTTTCCCTTATATGATGGCTTCTTAAAATAGAATGTCTGAAAGGAATTTTTAATGCAACTAGTTTTTTTCATAAAAAAAAAAAGCAACCTAATGTGAAATTATAAAAAGCTGATATAATTATAATTATATATAATATATAATTTAATTAATTTTCTAACTAATTATATATAATATATCATCTAATTAAATTAAATTATAAGATTACTATTATTTCAAAAAATATTATAAATATTAAATATTATTATATTTAACTAATTTTTTTAAACATTATTATATTTAAATAATTAAAAATAATAATTTAAAAATAGTTTAATTTATAATTATGTAAATATAATATTAATTCAGCCATGACAAAATCAATAACTTACCAAATACAAATACCGGGCAAAATCATTTTTTGCCCCCTGTACTATTGTGCTTTGGGACTTTTAGCCCCTGAGTATACTAGTGGGCACTTTTAGCCCATGTACTACCAAATAAATGTACTTTAGGCCCCTCTGGCCGGCCGGCCGTTTGACCCATTTTTGTCCGGCGACAAACCTTGCAAATAAGTATACCAAATTGAAGCTCTCGGTGTAAGGTTTTCAAATCTGGTCTCATATTTATCGTCCAACCACCGGAAGATCTCATTTTATGTGTTTAAAGTTTTGAAGAAAAAACTTTAAACATGTAAAACGAGGTTTTCTGGTGGTTGGATGACAAATATGAGACCGGATTTGAAATCCTTATATCGAGGGCTTCAATTTGGTATATTCATTTGCAAGGTTTGTTGCCGGAAAAATTGGCCGGCCCTGGGTTTCCGCTCTTCCCAGTCCGATCGAATCTGTTTTACTTATGGGCCCGTGGAGCAGTTTTACCTTCTCTCCTTCGCAGGCGTCCAAAACATATAAAGTTTTTATACATGGAATGAATCGTCGATTTCAAACTGAACTACCC
>CATIWJ010126166.1:0-10006 GCA_949640765.1 Croton laevigatus | reverse complement strand
GAAAGACTTGGCCATTGTTAAAGTCAAGTTAACTCAGTCTTTAATACTACTTTTATCATTACAACAACATAAACTTTCTCAGTCTTGGAGCTTCAAGAAGCATTCCATGATTACTACGTTTGTGGAAATTTGAGCTACTTCTAAAACTCAAAAGTCCCGCTGATCTTGAAAGTTTTGTTCTTTTAGGTGGAAATTTCAATAAATGGTAGCTATCGATTCTACTCAGTCTTTGAACTTGCCAAGTACGTAATGCAAAGTAGAATAAACTTGTGGAAAATAATGGAAAAAGCCAAACTTGATTTAGCCAGTAATGAAGACATTCCTAGTTCTTTGGAAGTTAGCCAGTTTACTGATGTTAGCAGGTCGTCGGATATGAAACGGTGCCGTCTCAGTCATCCTAGGCCCAACAAATAGGGTGGGGTAGGAGCATCCTGTCAGCAATCTTGTGTCCCTCCGAGTAGCACCGCGTTTTAACCGAAAGAACTTCTTGTGCAATTCATGCACTAATTTCTGATGGCTTTCCCTTACCTACCTGTTAAAATCCGTTTACTATAAATTTAAACTATGGTTATATTCAAATTACACTTGCATTACATTGGAGGGTTTATATTTTATTGTTATTTGGACATTGTCATGTATTTTTTCAAATTTATTATGAAATATTTTTAGAATTATTTTATGTTTATTTATAATTATTTTATTTTATGAAATATTTAAACTATGGTTATATTCATATTTTTTAAAAAGTCAAACATTTTAAATTTTAGTAATAATAATTCAGAAAAAACTTAATAAATGTTATACTTAGACAAAATAACAGAAAGTATATGTGTTCACATAATAAATACTAACATTTAAATAAAAGATACATCTAGTTTTTTTTATTTATTAAATGTTATAGTCTCAAGACATTTAATACTTCTTCTTAATAGTGAAGAAAGTGAGAATAAGACACTTATTGGGAAGAAGGGGTACAAAACAAGTTTAAATTACTATAAATTTGTATTGGCAATATGAATTTGATTATTTATAGACTTCATTCACTAATTAATCATATAATTCATTTCTCAACCTACTTTTTTTTAACCAATGGACGGATTTCTTAGTTCTTACCCAAATTATATGCTTCATTGCCTAAAAATTACAAAAGCCCAAATAATTGGAAATTTATCTTCAAGAAATTATTAATATACACTTATTATTTTCACTTCAAATAAAAAAATTTTAGACAGTAATGGACCAATTCCTTCTAACTTAAAACATAATTTTCCATAAATGATATTTTCAAAGTCTTATATTCACAATTTTCCAAATCTTCTATCCATAAGTGGAATTCCTTTTATTTTTTTTTAAACATATTAGAACAAAGGGATTAACAAAGTATCCAATAATAATTGCTTAAATTTTCCTTTTTTTTTGTTAGATGGCTATCATACTCTATCTTATCTTTTAGTATTATCACGTTGGTGAAATTAATGGAAAAATGGTAAAGTAAACAGGAAAAAAAAATAATTTTCTACAAATGACTCTTCCAAGTATTATATCCAATATTTTTCAAGTCTTCTTAGTTGATATAACGTCTGAATTAAAGTAATTGTGCTAAACACATGACTCATATTTAACAATGAAGAGATTAAATAAGTCAATTAGGGTAAATGCTGGTTAATTTGCTACATTTGCTGACATTCGTAGAGTTATTTTCTAGGAATTGATTGAAGATTCATAGTAACGATTAGGAGCAAAAATTTGATAGCGATTACCGAACCGAACCAAATTCCCATTTACCGATTATCAAAATTTTTTATAATTAGTAAATTTATTTTACTAAACGGTAATTGGTAACCGAATTACCAATTTAAAATATTTATCATTCTTAAGGTATCAAGTCATAATATGTTATCATAATAGTAAAATAAAATATTTCAATATTTTATTTCGCAAATTTTGATACTACCTCCGTTCAAAAAAAAATGAGACTTTTACTATTCACCATCTTTTTTTCTATAATTTTCTTCCCATTCTACCCCAAAAACTAATCAACTCACATCCACTTATTATAAAAGTGGACCCCACGTGCACTAAAAGCAAATTACATCCACTATAAGACAAAGGGCAAAATCGTCCAAATTCTACCCAAAATATCAAAAGTCTCACTTATTTTGGAACAACAAAAAGCCATAAAGTCTCATTTTTTTTTGTACGGAGGTAGTATTATTTTTTTCAATTTCACTATCTATGCTAAAATTAAAAATATTACTTACTATTCAATATGCTGATAATAATTTGTTAACTAATGTTATTTAGTATAATGCTTTCAAAATATATAAATTACAAAAAATTTCTTAATATTTTTAAAAATAGATGTGGGATATATGTTTTGCTTTGAATTAATTTTCTTTTAAATTATTCGAAAATAAAATGATCAAATCACAGTATGATATATAAAATATAAATAGAAAGTGCTCTTTTGATTTTTATTTGATTCATTTCTAAAGAAAACTGTCATTTTCTCATTTTCAAAGTCTTTGATTAACGAATAAAAAAAATAAGTATTTATTGTGAATAAGTTCAAAGTCGACTGACTTTTTAAGGGTGAGAAGATGAAAATTCCATTTATAATTAATAGGGTTGAGATTTTAGTAAAATATACTTATATTGTTTAGTGTGAGAAATTACATTTTAATCCCTATTGCTAAAGATTGATTATGAGAAAAAGTATTTTTTGGTCTTTACTATTTAAAGTTAACATTTTTTTAAACAAAATGACTTGAGAGTATAATATCTTAAAAATAAAGGTTTTGAAATTATATTTTAAAACATAAAAAGGCCTTAATATATTTATTGAAACGTTAAGTACCTGAAATATAATCTCCCAAAAATAAATATGAAACAAAAAGACAATTATTGATGACTAAATAATCTTAAAAGTCTTATTGTGGACATAAAAAGTTATAATTAGTACAAGTAGACGGACGTAATATTCAAATAAATTGAATTGAATTGCAATTAGCTAATCACAATAGCAAAAATTGGAAAATTGTATTTTCTTTTTTTTTTTTAAAGGGCTAATTGTGTGGGAAAAAATATTACAAACCAATATTGTCTTGCAATTATTTCCATTTCAAGGAAGAAAATTTAGCGTATAAAAGATAACTTTCAACAAAAGATAACTTTCAACAATTCAAAGTCTTCATATTCCAACATATTTAACACGTAAAAGGGAAACTATAAAATTAATTTTAGGGGACCGAAACCATTATTTTTTATATAAACAAGATAATTAATAGATCGGTAAAACCTTAAGACCTTCGTATCTTACAATTTTCATAAAAAATATAATAACTAACTAGACTACATTTTGATTTGCGAAACTAATGCATGTGACCTTCATTAAAATTTATATATTATAAATTATAGCCACTAAATTTTTACATGAAAAATGTAAATAGAATAAAATCTAAGTATGACTAAATTTTGTTTGGAGTTCAAATTCTAGTATTTTGATATATAAATTATGTTTATATAAATTTATTTTTGAATTAAAATAATTAGACAAATAGATTAATTATGCAACATAATGTAAAAAATAGTAATTTAAAGGAAAAAAAGAATACTTGATTAATTTATTTTTAAAAAAGAACGTTTGGATAATTTATTTAACCAAAAAGGCCACAAATAAAGAAAGACTTGTTGCACAATTTTTGCGCCAGTATTGTATAAGTTTTGTATAACTAATGTATTATTTTATCGTTTTTGCACAACTATTGCATAAATTTTATACAACTATTGTACAATGGCCTTTTTTTCTTTTCTTTTTTAACAAAATGGTCAAAAGTGCTTTCAAACTTTAAGATGGCTATTTTTCTTTTCAATTCTTCTGTGTGTTTATTTTTGCAAAATAAAAGAAGGTAAAATCAAATTTACATATATCCCCACTATGAACCCCCTTTTGCTTCCCCCCTGAATAGGTATGTCTTTCAAAGTGAAGGGATTAATAAATTATTCAATAAAAAATTATATTTTCTTCGTTCTTAAATAAGTGTCTTACTCAATGTTAGAAAACGAACCTAGCCTAGCCGAGCCGAGTAATACAAAGCTCAAGCTTTGGCTTTTTGCTTTTCGAGTTGAGCTCAAATGAGTTTTTATCGAGCCAAGACTTGAGTAGCTCATGAGTGGCTCATTTTCTCTAAAATCCTAAATAAGAGAAAGAAAGAGATTATATATGCATGGTTAGAAATAAATTGTTATTTAGTATCAATTAGCCATTATATTACTATAAATGTGAAAATTTCAAAAAACAAAAAAAAAAGGAAAATTTACAAAAAAAGTCCCTATATTTTAGTGAAATGAACAAAAAACTCCCTGGTTATAAGATATTATACAAAAACCTCCCTGCTTTTTAATAACATTAACAAAAAACTCCATCCGTCCAATTGAAACGGGTTTTCTGTCAAAATTTCGGGTATACCCATAACATTTTTTATTTAATACCAAGAATAACCCTTTTAGTAGCACCAGATCTCCCTTGCTTGAGAAACCCAGATCCGTACACCTCCTTCTTTCTTTCACGATTTGAACTAGCAAATCCATAATCAACATAATCTAAACCCACCACCCCATTTGTTGGGTTTTGAATTTTTGAATTTGAAAATCCAAATAAAGAACAGAGGAGAAGCGAGAGACAGAGATCAGGGGGAAGATCGAAAAAATAGAGACCAGAATTTTGAAACCAGAAAAAGAGAGCTTGACGAAGGAGGGGTGCTGGTACGATGGCCGAAAATCAAAGGTAACTTTCATTCTTGATCTTTGGGTTTTGATTTTCGTGAACTAGCAGGAGGATCGAAGGATTTGAAGTAAGAGGCAAAGAGAGGAGATCAATTTCAAAAATTAAAAAGGAACAAAGAACAAAGATAACGGGAGGCAAAGAGAGATCACCGGAGATAAGGATAGAACTGAGACCGGAGGAAAGAGGGACAACGACAAAGGTTGAAGACGAATCAAGAACTCATAACCAGAGACAGACGGAAAGAAAGGGAAATTAGAAGGAGTGGTGGAACTATTCTTGCTTCCGGTAATATTCAAGACGACTGGAAATTGGAAATTATCATAGATTGAGTCCAGAATTCCAGAACCAGTAGAAGGTTCAGTTCGTTTCTCTCATTTCCTATTCACCAGTTGGTTGTGTTAAATTGGAATGTTCTTATTCTTCATCCATTTTTCCATTTGAATTTGTTAAAATTGAATATTGAGTTTGAATTGAGTAATTCATTTATCTCTGTTGGAATTATGATGTTGAAAAAGAACTGGAATTGTGTTGAGCATGTGATTATGATGATGAACGAATTGAGTAACATTTTTTATATAATACCAAGAATAATCTTCAACTTGAGCATCACGAGAAACCGTTTTAGATGAACCTAAAGCAGCACCAGCAGGTTGTTTGGAGCTAGAAGCATCTTCTTCTCGGCTGAATGAGATTCGAGGACTTAACCAACCATAAGACGGATAAGATGCCGGCGAGACACTGATATTGTTAACACAAGCAGACGCCATCGCGTATTATAATAATAAGAGGGTTTGGAGGGTAATTTGGTCTTTCTCCAATTTTTTAACGGAAAAGTTCACAGAAGGACGTTTCTGTTCGAGTTATTAAAAAGCAGAGATATTTTTGTATAATATCTGATAACTAGGGAGTTTTTTGTTCATTTCACTAAAATATATGGACTTTTCTGTAAATTTCTCAAAAAATAATGTTTTAATACATGTTTTAAGTAAAAAAAAATTAAGCGAGCCTATTAATGAGCCTGAAATTTCGGCTCACGCTAGGCTTATTCGGTAATCGAGCCGGCTTATTTAGTTTTTGAACGAGCTTTAATCGAGCGAACTCCGAGTAGCTTATGAACGACTTAGCTCATTTACAGCCCTATGTGTTACCATATACAGGATTAGCCACTGTATGTGGCCTAGCGATGTAATACGAGATATAAAACTTTTACGTTTCTAATTATTTAGGGCGTGCTATATAAGTTATAATAGAATTAAAAATTCAATTGAGCTTGCTTGACTACTACTACTACTACTAATAATAATAATAATAATAATAATAATAAGATTCAACTATATTAACTTAATAATTTTTTTAAGAATATTCCCGAAATACTCTATTAGATTCTGGGAATATTCCAAAAATATTATTTTAAAATTGAACAAAAGGATGACACAGTATAATATATCAAAAGTCAATAATTAAATAGTAATATTGTCAAAATTTAATGACTTAATAATAATTCTGACTAAATAATATTAATAATTTTTTATTAAGAAATTTATTATACTAATTTCAATAATACTATATAAAAAAAATTAAAAATGCTATACAAAATAATGTATCCTTATCAAAGGAGAAACTAAAATTTTATTCCTATATTTTCACTTAATTAAAATTTTTATCCATATATTTTTTGAACTAGATTTTTTGTCTCTTAATTTTGGTTCCAATTAGGCAAAATTATTCTTCCATCAATTAAACACTATTTTAATTTTGTCCTGTAGTTGATGTATTATTTCTGATGTATTACTTTTAAGCTATAGTCAATGAAACATAAGCATTATGCATTATAGAAACAAAAAATATATTGCTTTAAAAATTATTTACATACATAAAAGTGGACATCTTTTATTACATATTTGGTAAGAACAATTTTGAATAGTTTTTAACAGTCGTTTACTAAATTAAACGTGAAATTTAAAAAATTTTCTCAAAATAAATTGAATAGAGTGTATAAAAAAAAGTTCAATCATTTTAATACATTAAAATGCTAAAATTTAGTTGTTGCAAAATACAATCCCAATATGAACTATGAAATGTTATTCCTCAGCAAATCAAAATTTTCCTCAGTAAATTGAATAGTCGGAGTATAAAAGAAAAGTTGTATTAAAACACTAAAACTTAGTTGTTGCAAAACCACAATGAATTATAAATTGTTGTTCGTCAGCACATTATTGGCTACCACCTTGTCCATCTACAATGAGAATTGAAGGCAGGACCTTTGGTCACCACACTAACCAATAGGCAAGATGGTTGTTACCACTAACACCATTCCTCATCATCTAAACATAACTGGCATTGCTCAAGAATTATCTTTCTTTTCCTTTTCAATTTGTAGTTCATTCCAATTTAATTCTTGACTTAGATAATGACATTAAGATACTTAAACTTATTATTTAAGCAAATGTTTTGTTCATTCATTTGTGGGATCTTCATTGCCCGCAAATTTCAAAGGTAGTAAATAACCTACAAGTTCCCTTGTCCTTCTCGTTCAGCAATCTAATTTAGTTGACAATAGCAGCACCACACAAGTCATCAAAAGACAATTATGGCATGCCTTATAGGGCAAATCAATCAGTACCGCCCTTTTATCTGCTTGCAATCGTTGAAATAAATTAATACAAACAGTATGGCTCACTTTAGGTGATTTGATTGTTATACAAATATTTGTTTACCTTCAAAATATTATTTGCTAAAAATTTTAGGCATAGAATTTGATATTATTTGTAGGATTTTCTCCATAAGTATAAAATATTATTCCATAGACTTATAAACCAATAAGCACATTCTTTTGATAAATTATGTAAGTACAAAACATTATTAGAGTTCTCACAGGGGAAACGAAATAAAGATACAAGGAGAAAGGAAACAAATCATCATGACTACCCTTGTTTGTTTGGGTCTGCTTTAGAAACGGAATGATTCGCTATCTTTTCTTTTTGTGACTATTTAGTTTGAAGCAGGGAATTAAAATTTTTTTAGCAAATTAGTCTGATCAAGAATTGATGTTGTGCGGTCATTGATATATTTTTTATTTTCAAATGCAAAATTATCAATAAACTACGTAAGGAATCCATAGAGCACTTCTTGTTGCATCTCTTTTCCCTTGACTTTTATCCCTTTTTTATTGAATATCAGTGCTCAACTTGCACAACAAATCTAAACTATTTACAATATTTCAAACTCCAATTCTATGTACAGGTAATAGAAACAATAACAATAAATATTTAAATTTATTCACTGTACCAATTTTAATGTCAAAAATAGTCATTGTGTATATTTCAAATTTTGTATAAGTAAATAACACCTTCGTTAATATGAAGGCAGTAAATGTTTGTTATCAGCAGTATTGTTGAGCAGTAGGCAGTCTTGCAGTTGGAATGCAAAAAAGCAGGTCCATTTTCTTTAAAACAGTAACAAACTTGTCATAGTAAGATCAAGCTTGGAGCCCTCTGGCAATTTCCACTCAAAAGAATGCAAAATGGAAGCCAATTCATATACAACCATCTTTTTCTGCCAAAGAAATTCCTGACACACACCCTCCTTCCTGACCCAAATTGAAGGGATTTAAAGTTATTTCCATGAAAATCGCCTTTTGCAGCAGAATCAGCTGTCATGAACCTTTCAGGTTCAAAATTCAATGGATTCTCCCAAACTTCTGAGTTTCTGTGTACGTCCCAAACATTTCTAAAAACTCTTGCACCCTTAGGAACATTGTACCCTTCCACTATGAATGATTTACTGGGGCTGTGTGGCACAAGAAAAGGAACAACAGGATGCAATCTGAATGTTTCTTTTATAACTGCTTGCAAATAGTGCATTTCTGGCAAATGAGATTCTTCTACAATATTGTCTTTGCCTACCACCTTATCCAATTCTTCATAAACTTTTCTTGTCACATGAGGATTTTGCAATAATTCTGCCACTGACCAATCTACTGTTATCGACGATGTATCAGTATCCCCAAAAATTATATCCTGTCATAAAAATTATCATATCCAAATATCAATTATTTTCCAGATCTTGTATTATTTCTAAACAATTTAAATATAGATTGAGTTTTTGTTAATACATACCATGAAGAGAACTTTGATTTTAGTTAGGGTCAAGGATTGTTTTCCATCTCCTTGCTTATTAAGCTCCAAAAGAAACCGTAGAAAGTCCTTGCTCTTTTCATTGACTATTGAATGATCAATCTTGTTTCTATTACTAATCGTAGAATCAAATATCCTATCTAAACTCAGCAAATATCCCTTGCAATTCCTTTGTATTTACGGTTCTCCCGATTTTTCACTGTAACTCTCCCATGGTTATAATTACTGGGTTGGGCTATTCCTATATTTTTTTTCTCATGGTGTTGGTACTAAATTTCACAATGTCAGCTAAGTTTTTCTATATTAAAATCAATAAAACTAATTTTCATTTTGCTGTTAAAAAAAAAACCATTCTATATTTTATTTTTGTATCTACAAGAAAATGAAAGAGATAGATTAGAATATTTACTCTTGACCTGAATTTTTCAACCATTCAAAACACGGTTATTTTGATTATAGACGAAACAACAAATATGCAATTTTAGAACAATTTTAGAGGATAACAATTCAACTCCACGCTCGGTTCATTTAGAGGCTCTCTATCTATCTAACAATGCGTATACATAGTGAAAAAACTCCCAAATTTATGTTTTATCAGCATAATCTAATATATGTTGTTTGATCTTTGGAGAGGAGAGTCTCTATTTAGGTTGTTACACAGATTCTATTTCAAGGCCTTCGAAATTACCAATCCATTCTCATCCTAATTTGTTATATATGGATATGTCTCATATTTATGTCAACCGCCAAATTTGAAACTTTTGCCAGGATAATGGGTCTACATATAATTTATTCAATCTTCAACATGCACATGGAAGGTTTGGCGGGCGTCGAAACCTCCAAATTAAAATTACTTACTCTAAAGGATTTGTAAATAGCGAAGAGCAGGGTCGATCCCACAGAGACTAGTCAAGTTTATTTCTAAGTGCTAGAACAGAAATGATGGGGGGTTTTTGAATGTAAGCTGAAAACAAATTAAAAGAAGAAATTCCAGCAAACAAAATCAATGGAATTGCAGCAAAAACAGAGGAAATTAATGAGAACGAACCTTGGTTGTTGGTTACCAATGCAATTGACGAGTAGT
>CATIWJ010126160.1:0-42068 GCA_949640765.1 Croton laevigatus | reverse complement strand
AAAATATGTGTTATTTTCCTATAAATCTTATTAAAATATAACTTATCTGTATATCATCTAATAAAATTAGTTTTCTCCATTTTATTTTCTTAATCGACCATTGTGTATTTTTTTTGGGCTAAACATCATATCTAACCCCGGAAATCCATGATGGCAATCCATAACCCTTTTTAGGCCCAAACATACGAAACGAGGACGAATTGGTGCAAATTGCAGATAAATCAAATCAACTCCAAATCTAATGTATTGCACCTATAGACTGCCACATGTGTGTGACACGCCAGCAACCACCACGGTATAATATTTTTTAAAAACTTATAATATGTTTGAAATTTTTTTAAACTTCTAATAAATTGTTATATTAACAAATTATTATATGTTTTTAAACTTATATATTCCTACAACATCTTCAAATTATTAATAAACTATTTATAATTTTTTAAAATTATATTTTTAAACTATATTTAAACTTGTAATAAACTATTTCTAAATTTTTAAACATTTATAAATTTATTTTAAAAGTTATTTGATGTTTTACTATACTTAAATAAGAGTTTTTTACTGAGTATAATATATTTTCGTTATGAATTACTAAAGTGATGAAATGTAAATATGTGAAGCATTTTTTAGGAGCTTTTGACTAAAGAAGCAAATGCTAAAAGATTTTTGTACATTTTTATGCAGTTAGTCTTAGCTTTGGGCAAGACTAAAGAGCAAACCAGAATGCTGTGGACTGAAAAATATTTGAACACTTATAATTGGATATTTTTATTATATTATTATTTGTTTTAACTAGGTTTTATTTTTTTATACTTCACGTGTTTTTCCATGGCATGAGAATCAGGTAGAAAATAATAGATTGAATACCCTTAACTAGAAAACCATATGAGGTATTTATAAGAGATAACTCACCGACTTTATCCCTGAAAGATAGGAGAAGGTAGCGAAATATTCGGTGCCATCAATCCACATTCCTCCTTTTAGTAGGACACTGCAAATAGTCCGGAATCCATCCAAGTAAAGGATTGTCGAGCCGACCCTTAGATCACAGTAGGACCCCTTTGTAGGACGATGCCCTTACAAAGATAATGTGGTCCCGAGGATGATGCCCGTAGCTAACGTTTTGCTATTCAGTAGTCTGCCAAAAGTCTGGATGACCCCTCGTAGATCCGAACGATGTCTAGGATACGCTACGGTGGACGACCTCTACAAGATTATTAGGTAACCATGGTTGGGGTTGACCTATTGTGGGTCATGTCATCACTACTTAAATAACTAATTTTATCGAACACACTCTTAATAGGTTGTAATTTAAATTATTAATTTTATTAACTCTTTTACGAAATTTTCTTTGTAAATTATAAATTTATTTTTGAAATATCATTCATAAAACAGTTATGCTTAGATTTTTCACATAATTTTTGTAAACCAGTTAATTAGTATTATGGAATTTTTGTACTTCCTTCTTCTTAAAAAAAGAAAAGATAGTACTTCTTTCTTTCATTTTAAATATAGAAATTTGAATTCCTAAAATGGATTTAATAAAGCCTTAAAGAATATTGTTTTTCCTTTTTTGATAAACTTAAAAGTTTCCAAAACATTATTATTGTTGTTGTTTATAATTACGCTTCAAATAACAAAAGAAAAAAAAAATTGAATAAACTTGACGTTAGCAATAACAATCTCATCTCACTTAAGAAGTCTAAAATAAATTCTTGCCTCTCTACAGCCGTTACTGTTTCTTTGTGCAAGAATTTGAGTAACATGATTAAAACATTTCTACTTTTCTTCATTTTGATTTCAATTCTATTCGTCCACTGCCAAACTAAATAGAAACATAAGGGCACGCATCAGTCCCAATTAGTTACGATGTTGAGCTTCTTTTGACACTGCCCGGTTTTGATCTATATTATTTCATCCCTTGGATTAAAATAGATTTAAAAATATCTCTTTTAAAAAAAAAAATTAAATAGAAACATTTTTATTTTCCAAAAAAAAAAAAAAATAGCAAGCTAGAAGAGGAGGATGAGAAGAAAGTGACAACGCTCTCCGTGCATTTCCATCGTACAATTAGACAAAACAAAATTGACGGGCTACCTACTCTCGAAAGATATTTTTCTTCAACTTAGTTAGTCACCGTTTACTTTCTTTTATTATTTTAATATTTAAACAAGGTACAATTATTTATTTGTTCTGTAATTATAAATAATACTAGCATATAATATAAGTAGAAAAAAAAAGGGATACAAGTACGGTCCAACGTCCCAACCGTCCAATTGCATACGTCACCAGCCAAAAACAAAATTTAATTAAGCATCAAACAGCTTGCCACTTGTATGTTATGTATAAAGCTTGACCAAAAAAAATGAAAATGTTAAACAAATTTTTAATTACACAAATATTTAATCAATATCCATTCAGCTACTTGCAATTCTTCAATTCATACGTTTAATACTATTCAATTAACAGTCTATCAATTAATATAGTAGAAATATGTAAATCATTCACACATTGCCAATCGAAAATAATAAGCTCTAAATCTCTGATCTGAAAGGCGAATTCTTCTGTGAAGTTAAGAACAGTTGCATAAATGGCAGGCAGCAAAGTTAGCTGTTTCCCATCCAAGCAAATTTCGGTGCCCAATTTGGACCTAAACACAAAAGATAAAAAGGCTTCATTCTACATAAAAAATAAAAAAGGGTTCGGTGGCTCACAACAATACAAGCTTTGCAGTCAAATATAGCATACAGCATAAATAAAAGTTCTAAAAAACAAAGGCACGTGGTTGGTAATTTACAGCATAAGCTTTTAAAAGTTCTATAAATATAGCATACAGCATAAATATGTAATATAAAATGTTGGAGAAATAAAAAATGCAACTTGAGACTACTATTTTCCACACAACAGCAATAAAAAAACAAAGGCACGTGGTTAGTAATTTCTAGGCCATTTAAGCCTAAATGCAACATAATAGTTCAACAACTACTAGGCAGGATAAGAACAATAAAAAAACCAATTGATAGTATCCGCACGAAAAGTAAGGGGTGAGTATTTTTAATTCGGGTAATGAAGAACCGATTAAAAATTAATTTTAAAAAATGGACACCAAAAATTGAACCGAACCAAGAAAAAATTAAACAGCAACCAAACTGATTTTTTCGGTGTAATATTCTTCCAAGGCATGGAATTGCAACAAAGGATAAAAAAAAAAAAAATTTACTTAAGAGAAGGAAAGAAGTGAAGTAGTCCATTACTATTGCAATTCATGCTTATGTATAGACAAGTGCAAAGTAATCAAAATCTAGGAGATGATATGAACAACAGAGTAATATTTGGAAATGACAAGCAAATTTTGCCAAGAACCAAACCAGAAAATAATACCAACAAAGAATTGATTTCCTTCCAACTTACAAGATTGAATAAAATTTCAAAAAAAAAAAAAAAATATATATATATATATAAAATCAATAGGGAAAAAATTGATAAAGCACGTACCTTTAGATAGACATGTAACACAAATAACAACCAGCAAAAGGACTGGTTGATCGAACTACCAGAGAGAAACATCACAGACAAATTAGTAGGTTGAAGGAAAGCATATCTGAAAATGCGACGTTCAACCATAAAGAAATTTTGAAGGCAAAACAATAATATCGCGGTTTCTCAGAGATCGGGTTTTGTTCAAATATTACTCAAACATAGGGGTGTTCAAAAAAAAAAAACCGTAAACCGAAACCGAAACCGAACAGAACTGAAATTTCGGTTAATTGACGGTTTCGGTTATGATCAGTAGAAAACTGAACCGAACCGAATTTATCGGCTCGGTTATTGGTTGTGTCTATTTCAAAACCGAACCGAACCGACCAAACCAATCACATATATATATATATATATATATATATATATATTTTATAAACCCTATTCTTATTTCATTAACTAGCCGCCACCCACCTCTCTCTCTCGATTCTCTCTGAAATCCTCTCAACCCAAACCCTCAGACCTTCTCCGGCCGCCGCAGCCTCCTCTCGCCGCCTCCTTCGGTCCCTCTGCCGCCGCCACCCACCATCAATATCTTCTCTTCTTCATCTTCAATCTAATCTAATGAATATGCTCTTTCTCTCTCGCGTTCCCTCTTCCACCGCCATCATCACCATCTTCTCTTCTTCATCTTCAATCTAATCATAGAGGAAGGCAGTGGCTGGAACAAGGACTTCGATTTCGGTGAAGAGAGAGAATCGAGGGCTGGAACGAGGAAAGATTCCGAGCTTGAAGAGGTTTCTGGCCGGTGATTCATGAAGCAGAGATCGAGATCGGAAGGCGATTCAGCGAGATCGAGAGGCGATTCATTAAGGTGAGGTCTGGTTTTAGATCGGAGATCGGAAGGCGATTCAGCGAGATCGAGAGAGGATAACCGACCGGACCGATCGAGAGGACTTCGATTTTGGTAGATAAAACTTTCTGTTTGGGTGATTATTGATTTGATCTTTGAAGAAAAACTATAATTTCTGTATTTTTTTTCTTTTTTTTTGGTGAAATTGTGTTTTGATGACAATAATTGTGAATTATTACGGGAAATAGGATTAGGATGAATGTATCATGGAAATTGTAGAAGTAATAGGTTCATGTTAATGTGTTCTTCAATGTAGAATTTTCGTGTTCTTCAATGTAGAATTTTCGGTTGAAAACCGATACCGAACCGTTATCGAACCGATAAAATCGGTTCGGTGTTTATCAGTTCCAGTTAAATTCGGTTCAGTTTCGGTATTTTCTTATCGGTTTTCGGTTTTTATCGGTTTCTTCTTATCGATTCGGTTCGGCAAACAGAACCAACGATGAACACCCCTAAGACCACCCATAAATAAAAAAGTTGATTCACACTATCTAACATACCTTTTATAAATAGAAGTCATGTCTAACATTGTCTATTCATTTTACTGCCACATTAGATCCACAATCTAAATATACTAGAGTATTGGAGAAGTTTTTTTCTTTCTATTTTGTTGACATATCAAGTGAAAGATGTTGCATTGGAGTTGCTCTTAGAGCATCTCCAATGCAGATGTAGATTATTCTAATCCACTTGCCACTTCATGAATTTTGTTTTTTAAAAAAATCTCCAATGCAAATGTGCGTTGAGGATGTAAAGCTGATATGTTCTATTTTTAGACGGTCTTCTAGATAATGTTTAGAGTTATGGTGAATTGTGATTGATTTCAAATTAAATTATAAATTTAAAAAGTAACAAAAAATAAAATAAAATAAAAAGTGTTGCATTGGAGATAAAATATTTAAATTGAATATCTATTCTAGACATTTATCTATATTACTCATTCACACCTTCCATTTTATAGGAAACATAGGTCAATAAAAAGTGTTGCATTTGAGATAATGGTAATGTAGATTGTTTTAATCTACTTAACACACTACAAAAATAGAGGAATTTGCTCTCCAATGCAAATGTGTATTAAGGATGTGAAGTTGATATAAATTACACATTGTTTAGTTTACCTTCTATTTCTAAACAATGTCTAGATTTATAGCGAATTGTGATTGGTTTACATATTAAATTATAATTCTACAATAGAACAAAAAAATAAAATGGAAAGTGTTGCATTGGAGATAAAATTTTAAAATTGAATATTTACTTATAGACATTTACATTCACACCTTCTATTATATAGTACACATAAGCCAATAGAATGTACTACATTGGAGATGCTCTATGAACACGTCTTCTTATCATGCTTTAATTTTTGCCAAAATTACTATTTAATCTCTAAATTTTGTATAATATTATCATTTTATTTTTCTATTTTGAAAATTAGGCTATTTATTTAGTTCCTAAAATGTATATCCATCAATGAATACAAAAATTCTGTCCATTTATCAATATATTAGTAGAATATTTCATTAGACTTTCAATGAAAATGACAAATATTCTAGTCGTGTGAGAGGATGAGAGAGATTAATGAGACAAAAAAGGAGCAGGAGGGAGGAGGTCTTGTGCTTGCATCATTGTTTAGGTGTCCAGGCGACGGAAGGCTCTTGAACATTGTATGTTGTCCGGTGCGGAAATTAGCGTACTCTCAGGGTAAGTTCACTAGCGGTACCAACCTTTGAGGGTACTTTCAATCCAGTGTCTATTCTTTAATTCTTTACAAAAAAATTCCCAAACTTTAATTTTGATTTGAATAAGGGGTCCAATACCAGATCAAATGTATTGGGGTGTCTAGATCAATGATATAGCATATGATGTGTGAAAAATTTTATAGGTCCTTACCACAAAAGCTTCCACGTGGACTCCACATTAATTGGGTAAATTTCACTGAAGATACCTAGCGTTTAAAGGTACTTTCAATTTAGTGTCTAAATTTAAATTTGTTTGAAAAAATTCTCAATATATATATATATATATATATATATATATATATATATATATATATATATATATATATATATATTAGGAACAAAGTTAAAGAGAGATTTAATGAATTAAAAGAACTTTATAACAATTTTAAGAAACTTAAAGCTTTTAGATGTGCAAAACCTTAAAATATTGAAAATTAAGTTGTTAAATTATAAAATATTTAATTTCCTTTTCAGATCTTATTATTTTTGACGAGGTGGGGAAGAATTTTAGCCGTTGCTTTGATAATCCATATAAAGTATGATTTCATTTGATATAAAGAAGATGAAAAAACTGATATATTTCAAGATTATGATTGGAGTTAGAAAGCAAAAATCGAGAGTATGTGAATTTTTTCGAATAAATTTAAGTTTGGCCACTAAATTAAAGATACCCTTAAAGGTTGAGTATCTTTAATGAAATTTATCCAATTGATGTGAAATCCATATGGAGGCTTATGTGGCAAGTACCTAGAAAAGTTTTGAAACATCATATGTTATGTCATTTTTTCAGCACCCAATATACCCAACCTGGTCTAAGATCCATATCGAAACCAAAATTAAAGTTTGGGCTTTTTTTGTATCGAATTGAAGAATAGACACTAGATTGAAACTATTCTCAAAAATTGGGTACCAACAATAAAATTTATATGTCATCTTGCGTGAAACAAGTATCGTTGTGTAAAATACTAAAACGTTGTCTTTTCGCAGCTAAACTTTACATAAAAATGAATTTCATAAAATTTTATATAATTTATTTACAAATATATATATATATATATATTTTTTTTTTTTTTTTTTTTTGAAAACTGAATTCTTAGAATTGCTCGTCAAATTCTGCAAATTTTGTTAGAATTTTTAAATAACATCTACAAAATTAAACATTCCTAAACACGCAAAATTCATTGATAAATAAATTTTATTAAAAATTCATTGATAAATAAATTTTATTAAAAATTCATTTACAAATAAATTTTATACTCATAATTCATCTATTCCAAATAGTCACTTTATTCTTTGTTTTGTTCAGAAATACTTTAAAATAATTAAACAAATAAGATAATATGAGAAGTTAAATAGTATAATTAAAAAATAATTAAAAGTTCATAAGTTTAGGTGCAATTTGCAACAAAGGCTCCAAACTATCAGGCAAAAACTTCCTAGCAAACAAAAAACAAACAGAAGTTAAATTCCCATTGTAACTACATTCACTACCAAACCTTATTTTATTCAAAAACTCAACCGTGATAGAACTTCTCCCAAATTGCCCAGGATGCGACCCTCCCCTTGACCAATCCACCCAAGTAATGCTCCTATTTGTATTCAATTTCGACCAAAACATAGTAACAAATGTAGGAATATAATGTTCATCCATATAACAAGGAGGCCTGCAGTACTCTTTAAACAAAGAGTAGTACTTGTCATCGGCAATTATTTCGACAGCGAGTTTCCGATTCACCTCGAACCATTGCGACCCTTTTCGCCAGTCGGAAATTGTGATTAGAGGTGCCATTTGTGGATTGTATCTGCCACGGCCAAAGCTTCTTGGATCGTCATATGAACTAATGAAATTAATTTGGCCTGAATTGATTAGATAATTGTAAATTGTTGTGAAGTTGAATAAAGGAATGCAACTTTCTGAAATAAGTATAAATCTTTGATTAGAGAAATCAAGAAGGGCATTGGCTAAAAGTCGTCTTTCAGCATCAAGCATTGATGGCTTTCCCCACTCTGCTGCCTATAAAATAGAAAAGTAGCTTATTTTAAGCTATCTAATTACTAATAATAATAAAAATTTCACTATTAAATTAATAATTATCCCTATGGCAATAGCTTTGCCAAATTAATATGACTAAAATTATGGCTAATATGTAAATTGACATGATTAATCATCTTACTTTCTACGGAGATATTAGTGGCCTCTTCAATTTTAAAAAAATTATAGCCAAATTTTTCTCTTTTTTCGGCTTTGTTTCTATTCAAGTAAAAAGACAAATAATATTAAATAATCTTAAGATGGGAGTAATTTCCAAAGATGAACATTTATATTTCAAAGTTGATTATGAAATTTTTTATTTTTTCATCCATTTCAATTCTGTTAATTCATTAAGAAAATTATGATACTAAATGGAAAAAGAACAAAACAAAAGACATAACTGACCTTGCTTGGAACTCTTCTATTATGAAAAACAGAAGCTTGAGGCACAAAATAATGAAAAGAAGGATGAGGATGAACATATATACTATAAAGGCCTTCATGTCCATGAAAAAATTGATCCCAAAGAAGAGCCAAAGGCAAAGGACCCTTTGTCAAGAACATGAAAGCCAGTTTTGGGACATGAATCTTCCTGTGGATTCTTGGAACCATGGATGCTCGCCAAAACAACTCTTCATCATCCATGGTGTGAAGAAGAGATGGTGGTGATGGTGTGTGAGAAAAAAAGGTAGTATGTATTACATTGAAAGAGAAGGTTTTTGTGAAGAAGATAAGAGTGGTTCCTAAACACAACCCAACTACCAATAGGAGATAGCTTGAACGTAAACGGAAAGACATAAGTTTTGGGGCCATAGTAGCATCAATGGAGCATTGTTTTATTTGGAATTGGAATTTGGAGGAAAGAAAATTCAGAGTTTTGGAATAGTCAAGAGCCAATAGCCAAAGGTGAAATATAGAAGGCAACTTCCAGCTAAAAACCAAATTGGTTCAAATGTTTGTCCCACCCCTTACTCTTTTCCGTGTAAGTAAGTAACAAGTTTTCTTTTTGTCCTAAATGCCCCTTATTTATTTTTCAAATTGTCAATTGACTTGGTGTAATATACCAAATGTAGGCAAGTCTTTTTCACCTAAACCCAAAATAGTCAAGTATGCATAAGTCATAACCATGATTTTATAAGGGGCCGCGAGGCATATAGCATATTAGGTATTTTCTATAGTAGCAAATAGCACATACTTTCAAATATTAAGAGAGTAGCATATTTTAAAATTTAAACCCAATATTACCCTTATTAATTACCATACCCATGCATAAACAAATAAAGAAAATGGAAGGAAAACGTTGCCATTCTAAACAAAAACGGAAGAAACAACAATATACCTCAATAGGCTACCGATCTCCAATTCAAATTCAAAACCACTCTAACAATTCAATTTTCTATCAAATTTGATTTTTATTATAGAATAAGAAAGTAAGTTCAAAAGAAGAATAAACTCTTGCAGAGATAAAATGTGATAATAGGAAGAAGAATTACTAGTATATATAGTGTATATTCCTTACATATACACTAGCATATAAGATGGAATAGAGAGAGAAAATTTAATAGCGGCTAGGATTTTGGAAAAGAAGAAGATGAGATATACTGATATATATGAACCATATATACCGGTATATGAGTCATATATATAATATATATGATACATATACCAGTATATATGACTCATATGTCGGTATATACGAGTCATATATACCGGTACATCTCGTCTTCTTCTTTCCCAAAACTCTAGCCGCCATTTACGACTTTCTCCTCCAAATATTAGTATATATATCTCATATATACCATACATATACCAGTATATAGTATATAAGACCCATATAACGGTATATATGGCTCATCTTTTTTATATCCAAAACCCTAGCCGTTATATAGTCTCTCTCTCCACAAAAATCACAGAACCAAAAAAAAATTACAAATCAACCACAAAAAAAATCGAAAAAATAGGAAGAAGAAGCCATTAGAGAGGTACTAAAATCTAGTCATGGCTACCGTGAAGAAACACTGCATGTCATCATCGGAAACTAAGGTGACCAAGGAAACAGTTTCAAAATAGAAACTAGGTTCCGCACGACTATCACACAAATCGAAATAAATGTCATTAACGTAAGTTAGTGAGAGAATGTATTATGAAAAAAGGTAAACTAGTTAGATTAACTAAAAATATGTTATTTACGCTTTTTAGCAAATTATGTGCCATCTACTATTTTAAGCTTTAAAAATGTGCTAATCTTTTATATTTCCCATTTTATAATGGACCTAATATATGATTATGAGTCTGAACTTTCATTTATTTTTGTTGTAGCACCCTAAACTTTGCAAATATCTTTCCATAGCCCCCTAAACTTTCTCTTATTTCCCGTATGACGTTTGAACTTTGCAAATGTCCTTTCATGCACCTGAACTCCCATTAAACATACACTTCGCTGAGTTGGATAAATCATGCGTGATTACAAAACGTCTATAGTAATGTGAATTGGGAGGCAGTCGTCCGATGTGGATTACTGACATTAGATTTTAAGTAGTTTTTTTTTTTATTGAAATTAAACACTATTTAAGGATGACAACAATTTTTTTTTTCCGAATTTCACCGGTTCTTATTATTCTGCTTGAATACCTAACTCTGTAAATCATTTTAAGAAGAACGACAAAGTTCTTGAAGGCAAATTGACCATCATAAATTAGAAACGAAGATTGCTGTCTCCATACAATGAATTATATGCTTCATCAATGAATACTTCATTAGATGTTTGTAATCACACACTGTTTGTCCAGCTCAACGAAGTGTGTGTTTAACACAAAATTAAAAAGTTCAAGTGCATGAAAAGACATAACAAAAGTTTATGGTTCTATAAGGAAATAAGTGAAAGTTCATGGGCGTGAAAAAAGGTTGCAAAATTTGAAGTACCATATAAGAATAAGTGCAAGTTTTTAAAAAAATTAGTTAAAAATTTTATTAAGAGGAGTATATTACTAATGTTGTCATTGTCCGGTGAAATTAAGAAGAGAAATGTGGGGACCGGATTGAGATTAATAAATTTGGAGGGAAAGTGTATAGAGGGTCAAAAATGAAATGGCTGCACTTTATTAGGCAGCAAAATAAACTGTTGACAGGCAAAAAATTTAAATTTCCCACCGACTTCTAAGATGCATAATATATATAAATGGCTAATTTAAGCTTCTAACCAACAGCTTGAATATTAATGTTTACTTCCTTCAAAAACCAAAAAGGGAATATTAATGTTTACAAGTTGAATGTTGAAGATCATCCAAGAGAAAGCATATCATTTTCTCACTTCGTTGTGACGATTTTGGATCCCAAATTTATGATAAGACAATGCTCTTGAGTGCTTATTAAAAATAATGCACACTTTTAATGAAACTTACTAACAATATCGGACTTTACTTACAAATGAAAGACTATTGTCCCTCCTTTCAAGAAACAGAGGTATTTTCCAATTGTCCTTTTAATTTTGAAGGATAAGCATCTATCAATAGCCAACTCTATTTGGCATTGTACTTTTTTTAACAGAACTAATTTGGCATTGTAGCAATATCAAAACACTCATATCATATGCCAACAAACTAAGAACTTCCCGTAACAATTAAAACAGTCCAGAAGGAATGTTTTGGGCCGTAAAACACTCCTAAGTGTGAGGTTTCCCCTTCTTGTTTGCTAAGGAAAATGCCTTTTCCTGTCATCAAACAAAAAATATAAAAGACAAATGAAAACCATAAAACTATTTTTAAGTTGGATTTTCATTTTCCATTTGTAACATACTGCTCCCAGTAGATGCAGGCATTAGTTTCATGAAACACACCCAGGGGCAGGTGTTTCTGAAATTGCAATTAAATGTATGCCGTAATTTAAAGATTCCAACATATTGCCATTAGAAAATATAAAGCATTAATCAAATCCAACATATGTATATTTTTTAATCTCAATTTCTACAATTCATTTTTTAAATCTTCTTCACAATATGTAACACAGTAAAAGAAATCCCAAAAGTTTACAGTGAAAAATGTAGCCAAAAATTAATGTACCAAAAATTTCTTTGAGATACTAACCTCAACAGTCAAAGTGGTAAATTACAGTGAGTTTGGGAGGTGACATTAATGAGCTTCTCAGCATCCACAAACAAACAAGTATTGATCCATAAATTCAATGCTATAGAAGGAAATCCGGAATTACTGGCGTTTGTGCAACCACAGTTAAGGGTGCCGCATCAGCTTTTTGTCGAGTTCTATGCCTGCCATGGCGATGTCTACTCCTATGCTTTTCTTTCTCCCCATGTTCTTCATTTTCATCAACATTCTTCTTCTCTAGACTTCTCTTGCCTTTCTCTTTGCCATGGCTCCGGTGTTTGTTTCTTCTAGAACTTGAATTTCCAAGGTCAGGCTTTTCTTCAACCAATTCAAAAGGGTCAACATTCTGTTTCTCCTTCCCTTTTCTCTTACTGGATGTCTCATCAGAAGGATTAGATGAAAGAACATCTCGAACAGCATCAGAAAATGGGTTTTCTTGTGTGTTCGGTTTCTTGGCAGTTAGGAGCACATCTCCTTCATCCAACCTCACCACCACTGGCCTAGGCTTTGCATGGCTTGACTTTTTCTTTGGAACAAGTGATTGGTCAGCAAGCTTAACTAGATCTTGAGCATCATCATTGGTCTTTATACTGGACTTAAGGTCATTAGCAGGAGGATAATCATTTGCTAAGATTTCAGTTTTCGCTGAAGGAAGATAATACAATCCATGCCGCTTACGATGTTCAGCAAGCAATGAAGTGGACTCGCTCGATGGTTCTGACTCTTCTTTGCATTGTACAATAGAAGCAGCACCAACCGCTTCTTCATAAGGACTTCCCGATGAAAATGAACTTGATGAAGGCAATAGTAAATCTCCACATATTGCTTCCAACTCAGAAAGATTCTCCTTAAGCTCTAATCCATCTGGCACAGGAACTCTTTGTTGTGCATTTACAGGCACTGGACCAAGCTCCTCAAAAAAAGCATCACGCACCAGCTCAACAAATTTGTATGTTTTCTCATATTCCTTCTTCGAATTCACTCCTTTGGGGAAGATACAATCAGATATTTCTTGCTTTATCAATTCAACAAATCCAAGTATATTCCGAGCTCGCTCCTGTACTTCAACATCATAACTTCCAGATAATGGACCTAACACCATTTCAATTAAGGTTAACAAGTTAACAATAGATTCATGCGTGAGACTTTTCCCAAAAGAATCAGCTGTTTGACCACCTCCATTGTTTGTTTGGCCATCTCCACCATCTAAAATAGAAAGATCTTCATATGATTTATTTGGATCCCTCGGATCGAAACTTTCATCCTGTCCATAAAGGGCAGATGCTTTGTGAGTTGCTATATCAGAACTCTCTGAGCATTCCCTTTGGCTTGCCAAATCCACCACTTCTGATGCAGTATCATCAGCAGTAAATTCCCTTTGCGATAGATAAAAGTTTAGACAAAAGATAAGGATTTTGAAGGCAGATTGCATATAAACAGTTCTGATATATGGAGGCAAGAGACTAGTGCGAGGCTGCAGTAGTGCTTCCACAAGTTCAATTGGATTCTTCGAAAATTCCACATACTCCCCACATACCCAAGCAGCAGCAGATAATATCCTGTGCAGGAAAGGATTCCCTAGCAATGCAGGATCAATCAGCAGATCACGACCAACGCGAACAAGCTCTGGTCTAACATCCTTAACCCTCATGCCTATATCAATAAGTTGATTCTCGATTTCTTCCCCCTTTTGGCAATGTGGAATCCTTGACATTTCCCCAAGTAGTGACACATACCAATCAAAATCAACTATAATCTCATACACATTCTGGCAACACCTGGATAAAATTGAACCAAGAATCTCATTGCAGAAGCCAGGATCAGATTTAAGTGAATAATTAACCAAAACCCTGCAAAATTCTATCACGTTACTCTCAGATACCATTGCCATAACTAGCTTCAAGGACTCGAGTTTTATATTAGGATCCGCATCGGTCAATGACATAATCACAACCTCTTTATTCTCCAACACAGCCCATGAATGGTTTGTTGCTATAATTGATAGCACATGCAATCCAAGATACTTCAGGTTTGGATCATCATCAGTCAAAAGCTCCCCATTTTTTGAAACTGCAAGCTTCAAAGCAGATTCATAATCACTGAAACTAGTTACTACAGTCCTGATGCACTCAAACATCAATGATTTTGCTCCAGTTCTCCTCATAATATCACATATTGGTTCAACAACCCTCCTAGCTAACCTAGGCTCCAAAGGAGCCAACTTTGCAAAAATCTTTAATGCTTTAATCAAAACCCAATTATTCCTTGAATCAACCAAAACCCTGTAGAATTCAGGTGCTAAAGGAAGGTATGATCTCGGGTCTTTTGAAGCAAGCTCGCAGAAAACCCCAATTACTGCAGGAGCAATCTGGTGATCGGTACCATCTAGACATTCAACTAATCTCTTAAAACAAACCCTAACAGCATCTGGGTATTTATTAAAAACCCTTAAAATGACACCTACAGCTTTCTTTCTAACAAAAAGCTTAGAACTCGACATTAAAGTAAAAACTTCAGTAGTAAGATCTCTACACAAGTCAACAGTACCAATAGTAGATAAACATTCAAGAGCTAAACTAACCTCAAACTCGTTATTACTCTTGAGATCTTTTCTCAACTGGTTGGAGATCAATAATATTACCGGCGTAGATTCATTAAAGGACTGAGAGATCGCGTGGTAACCAATCCTCTTGTGCGAGAAATTGGGAGAAGATATACACTCAATGGCGTGAAAAGCAGCCCAAGAAATATCAATAAAATGAATAGAATTTAGATATGTGAGTTTGTGCAGAGCTATAGATTTGGTATGTAAGTCTGTAGATTTGATCTCTCGCCGGATTTCTTCGACAACTTTAGAAACGAAAGCCGACTCGCCGGTTTGTTGATTGCGGAGGCCTTTGATGACGTCGTCTAATGTCCGCTGGAAAAGGGTATCCATTAACGAAGGAGAGGCCATTTGGAGAAACTGGGGGAGAAACAGGGAATTGTGTTTATAGGTTGAATCGTCGCATAGTGAAGGAGGAAGGGATAGGGGATGATTACGGTATGGTTTTGGATTTGGTTGTGTTACAGTGATTATGTTCGCCTGCTGGTACTGTGTGTATGTATTATAGAGGACAAAAAATGTTGATTAAGAAAACTATTCCTTGATATTAAAAAAAAATGGCTTAATGCATATTTGCCCTAACTCCATTTGGCCCTTAAAGTTTTTTTCTTTTGCTAAGTGGCCCTTACATTTTTTGAAGTTCTTATATTTTTTGTAGTTCCTATTAGCTATATCAAAGTGGATTCATAAAAAAATTAAAGGGCTAAAGAAGTGGATAGCAAATTTTAGGATTTAATATGGAGTAAATAGCACCAATTCTTAAAAACCCCCTTCGCTCAAAACTGCTTCGTACCCTAAAGGTTACCTAATCCAGCGATTAGAAAATCGATGATTCCAAACAACCGAACAACCCACGATCCCCTTTTTGGTCACCACACCACTGTTGAAAATCGTTCACTATCGCCGACAAGGAGCAGGAGACTTATTGTATCTTCGTAGTCGCCGATCATGCTTCTCCGATCCAGGTACCCTTTCTTCTACCAAATTTTTTTGTTCATTTCATTTCCAGATTTACAAGTTTTTAAAATTTTTGGTGTTTTTGTGTTTCTTCTTATTTTGGTTATTAATAATCATACTGGAAAGTGAATCATTTCTTAGTCTGCAGTTTAAGTATGGATTTAAATTTTATGGTTTATTTTATGCTTTGGTGGTGTTAGGCAATTTAATGATCTATTAAGTTCATGGAGCTTGATTTTGGCATTCTTGTATTACTTTGAAGGTTTTTAAGGTTTCATTTCAAAATATGAGTAGATATTAGTATATATGGTATATATATTAGTATATATGTATAATGTATACTAGCTTGTAGTGGTCAGTATGGTATAATTTTGAGTTGTGGTATTATTTTCCACTGTCAATATGTATTAGCTTTTAGCGGTCAATATGGTATATATGGTATCTTTTCGATTAGCTTCCATTATGTTTTTGCTTTTGTTATTGTTGTTGTATATATTGTACATTTTCTGGTGTACTGTTTTGTGTTGATACATCTTTGAGTAGGTCTTCAATGAATTTTTGTTGTGTAAGATGCAATCATGTGTCTGTTTGAATGTTTAAATTTGTATATATTGTACACATATATGATCTTCATCTATGGAAGGTGTTCTTTGAAACTCCAATTCTGCCGTGGAACTGATTCTTTTCTCTTCTTCAACTCTCAATCGCTTGTCTTTCTGCAGGAGTGGTACCACTATCAACCATATTCCCGACGATCTGCTGATTGAAATTTTTCTCCGGCTACCATTGAAATCAGCCAAGCTGTGTACGGGCGTCTCAAAGCACTGGTATGCTCTAATTTCTACTCCTGATTTTTCTAACCGCTTCCTTCGACTACATTATACCTCCACTCTCCTTTTGTACTGTGAAGATGATGATACCAGCGAAATTATAATTCAAAAACTTTTTTATAGCTCAGAAGATAGTATTTTCAGATCTGATTCCTTTTCTTTAACTTACTTACCCTGCGAGCCAGAGGCAGAGCCGCCCATTGTGTTAGCCTCCTGTAGAGATTTGTTGTTGTGTTGTTGTCCGAGTTTTCTTTCCCATTCTGATTATTTTATATGTAATCCACTCACATCCAAATGGATTCAATTGCCACCAACTCATGCTCCTGATCATTCAAGAGAGCGTTTTGGATTTATATTCCAAGGACAGGGTATTAGTTTTAAGTATGCTGTAGTTATACTTGAAATTTTTCATGATCACCTTACTCTCCATATTTTTACATCTGATTCTGCCAATTGGAGTAAAAAAGTGTTGACTTTATGTCCTCTAATTGGAAGAAATTTACAAAATACAGTTGGAGTTCCTTATGAAGGATCTTTGTTTTGGATCACTAAATCCTATAGTGCATTGGTTAGTATAGACCCATTTCGTGAAGCTGGATCCTTTCGTGTTATTCCTCTGCCCAGTGCACCATCTCTCAATGTGCTTGCATTCCGACAAAAAGAAGATGATGTTGAAAATGCACTACTTTGCGTTTGTAGGGGAACTCTAAGATTGGTAGAGACTACAGCGAATCAGGACGACGATGTTTTATTCATTTGTGTATGGGAACTCAAGAGTTTGGGAGAAAAAAAAGAGTGGAATTTGGAGCATTTCAATCTTTTTTCTGGCTTGATATCAGATAATCCTACATTGTATTCAGGCATAGAGTTCGATGTTCAGCCAGTTGCTTGTGATCCCAATAATGGTGATATTGTGTACTTGATGATTGACGAGGAGATACTTCTATCTTACAACATGCATATGGAAACATTGGACGTTATATACGATGTCCTGGATAAAGAAGTCTATTTACACCATCGCTTGATTACCTATGCACTTCCATGGCAACCCACTTCTCTTCCCTCTTGAATGCAAAAAAAAAAAATGTTGTCGTGATATTTTAGAAACAAGTGCAGAAATCTTGTTTTTGTTATTCCTGGCTTAGAACTATATATATTGTTAGCACTTTATCTTTTACTATCATGATAGCTTTGTTTTATTATCGTGATATTTTTTCGCTAAGAAAATTGCATTATAAGGTTCAAGGATGCAATGTATTTGTTTATTTTTGTTTCGCAAGCTAACAAGTTGATCTTCTCTTTGGTAGAAGGGGATAGCAATTGTCCTTGAATTCATGTACTTCTTGACTTCAAAGAACAAGCAATTTTTGTAGTGAGGAAGCACATAATTTGCACTTTAGTCACTAGGCACTAATATTTGAATATTTTTCCACCAAAATAATTTTGCAAAATATTTCATACTACAATATTAATTTTTCACTTGCGGGTTGAAATTAAAAACTACAAAATCGCCAAAATACGGTACAGAAAAGGGATAATGTGCAGAGAAAAATTTATGTGGATTTCTAATGGAGGGAGAGAACTTAGCACCAAATTATGTATGATCTTATTCCTTGTGAAAAACTTCTAAATGGTATTCAATTTATTAGTAAATCTTCTTCGTAAAATTTGTTTGTTGGAAAGAATCCAATTTTCAGAATCGAAAACTTTAAAAATAACTCTTATACAAAACTTTTAAAATATTAATTTAATTTATAAAAAATATATATAGTCTTAAATTTAGATGATTTTACAAAATTTAAATTTAATTTATAAAAGATAATAATAATAATATATTAAAAACTTGGCAATTTGACCTTTACATTTGCAATGAAATATCGAGACTTTCAGGATGGTAATGGATAGATTTGATCCACCCATTTAAAACTTAAATGAGTAGTTAATTCGGACGAAATGAATAGTAAATTTTTTCTGGAACGGGTCATTGGTCATGGATGCTTCATATCCATTTAACATATATTTAGTCTAAAAATATTTTATATTATGATATTTTAATATTTTTATTTATTTTTTATAAATTTGACGTGACACTCTTAGATTTTTATTTATCTATTTTATAATTATTTGGGATTAATTTTATTATTTTTTAAGTTGAATAACTTGCATCATAATTGTATGGAGAAATAAATAGATATAGGTTAAATATGTATTAAATTCATTCCTTATCGGATTTGCAATGGGACAAGGTGAATAGTTAATTTTCTAAACACGTTTAGGTTGATATTTAGTTTTTACTAGACACCCACCTTTTGTTATTTCTCTATAACCTTATTTAAATGGGTACCGGGGATCGTGCATGTTTTATACTAGCATCATCTTAAATATTGGATAGAAACTTTCACAACTTCATGGAAAGAAACTTTCACAAATCCGTGGAAATATCCATAATTCGTGTGAATTACATCTTTAATTTTGTTACTAATTTTTTGATTAATTATAATCTAGTTCATTTGTTTTGATAAATTAGATAAATTAGTCATTTAGTTTTTAATATTATTTTTTAGTCTTGTATTTTACGATCGTTAGACACTTTAGTCTTTCTATTTGAAAAAATATTACCAAATTAAAATTTGTCAAAGTGACCAAATTAAAATTTTTCACTCATCTTAAACCTTAGCTAGAAGTAGCAAAATTAAAATTGTCCAAACCCAAAATCCAAATTCCATTTCGGCCGATAAATAGGACAAGAGAGTATATCAAAATGAAGCCGTTGACCTGAAGATTTATAATATGTCCTTATTTTTAACATCGATCATCAAAAAATTTTTAAAAGTACAATTGAAAAATATGGTTTCATGACACATATTCTGACATGAGATCGACCTAGCACATTCTCTCTTTTCAACCAATGAACAAAAACAAACATGGTGCCAATAGACTCTCCGTCACTTTCTCCTCGTATATAAACATGTCATTGATTAAAAAATACACAATTCGCGCAGAAATCATGAAATACGTTAAATAATATTTATTTTTTACTTATTAAGAGCCAACTTCAATGAAATGTATTTTCCAAGAAAATTTTTCTTAAATTAGGCTAATTTAAACCAAATGATGCCCAAAATAAAAAACACTTTTCTCCTTATAAACACTTTTTAAATTATAAAATATTTAGTTTACCTTATTTCCTAATTTTTTTTCCAATTGCTTTTCCCCTTATAAGGAATTTTAAAATAAGTTAGTATTTGTAACTTTTTCAAATCTGCGTTTTTTAAGCCGTTTTGAATATCTCCCAATTACCTTTATAGTCTCATATACTTTGAATAATCCTAAAATACCATTAGCTTAGTTTAAATGTTTTTTCTACTTATACTCTATAAACAACTTATACTCAATAAGTTAAAAAACACAAGTTTAAGGAAACACCCCAAAATTGACTAAAAGTTAAATTATGGCCAAATACACTTAAACTTTGGCCAAAAAGTCAGTTGGCCAATCCAACTTTGCGAGCAACCATTTGTGCCTAAAGTTTCAAAAACATATATGTTTATGACCTTGGGTACGTGAAATGGGCTAAAAATATAATTTGGTTGTCTTCCACCTCAACACATACACCAAAAGTGTAATTTTTTGCTCAAAATATTTATTTTTGGTTCCGGCATGAAAACAAACAAATACCAAATCAAAAAACTTATCATAAGGAGTCGGAATATCGGTTCAATTTGGACGAACAATTCTCTGTTTAGCTAGAAAATTGAAAATAAGGTTTGAAAGGATTTTGTTATTGGTCATTGGACGTTCTTTTCAATTTTTCGACCAAACTAAAAATTGTTCGTCCAAATTAAATTCATAGTCCAACTCCTCAAGACAAGAGTTTCGATTTAGTATACTCATTTGCTTGTTTTAATGTTGAAATTGGAAATGGGTGTCTTGAACGAAAAATTACATTTTTAGTGCATGTATAGGGGAAAAAGATGATCCAATTACGTTTTTTTGTCCCTTTCACGCGCCAAGGGCATAAACTAATACATTTTAAAACTTCAAGAGTACAACTGATTCTTTGCAAAGTTCGAGTGGCGAATTGATTTTTTGGCCAAGATTTTCAAAATTGGCCTCGGATTCAATTTTTGCTACTTTGAAGAGATATTGAAAAATTTGCGGGAATAATTAATTACATAAAATAAAGTTAATATTAAGGATAGGTGAGTTGATTTAAAAGAAAAGACCAAAATTGCAAATTAATTAGGGGATTAAATAGTCAATTTGCCTAAAATGGGTAAAATTTCATCTAAGGTAAAGGTCAAATTATGAATTATTAAAGCTTAAAATATTACCTGTCTATCTTTAGATGTATAAAATCACGAATGGGAACATTCATTTCCCTAAAATGCTCCTATAAAATTATTGTTATTGAAGGTAAAATTGTCTTTATATTTATTATATATAAAAGCATGAATACGGAAACATTCATTTCTCTAAAATGTTATTATTAATAATGATAAAATTATATTTATATATATCAGTTAATTAATTAATTATTATCAAATAATAATAATTTTAAATTCTATTCTATTAAAAAAAATTGATTGAATGCATAGTCATAATTCTATTTTATTAAACAATATTATTTTAATTTATATTAATAATCATTGTAAGATTTTTTAATTTTGAAATACATCTAAAGACGTCTTATCTTACTTGTTGTCAAAATACAGTGAGATCGCAATGCATAAATCTTGAAAAGATCAACTAGCCAGAGAGGTCCCTGGAGCTCGACTCTAGATATGGTTCACCGACCTCCCAGAGGCACTGGCCACCGACCTCCCATAGGCTACTAACTTATCCAGGCCACCGACTCCCTAACCTAGGCTTGTACCGACCTTACTGCTCTAAGTCACTAATTACCTATGGGGCACCGCTTAAGCCTATTATAAATAGTTCACAATCGTTATTTGTCAGACTAAGACACTTTCTAGACTTTCAATTAATGCCGTGAGCGTGAAACCTCAGCAATTCTAATCTTCAAACTTGTTTTTTTGCAATCCATTACCCTATACCAACCATGAGTGGAATTGATGAAACTCGCGACATTCAAGATACCCAAGACCATCACCCTGCAAATTCACAATTACTTACCTTTTTACCCAAGGGGCGACCACTTTGTTATCTTTAGGAGATTGCCTATACTACCCTCGTTTCTAGTAAAACAAAAATTTTAAAAAAAAAAAAATTTATGTAATTCACGTAAATATGGAAATAGTAGTAATAAGGTACTTTTTTTTTTTTTGAGTAGATAGTAATAAGTTACTTGGAAACACCAAAATACCTAAAGTCTACCCGAACGTTAAAACCGCTCTTCTTTATCCCTCTCTCTCTGTTGGTTCATAAATATATAAAATATAAATATAAATTTCCCGGCGATTATCACATCACATAACGCCCAAATGCCAAAAATTCCATTCTCTGTTTCTTTTTAATCTCACCAATATCTTCTTTCAACCCCTCAATATCTAACCTTCAATCCTCAAAAACCAGCTTTACATTACATGATTGTCATCAAATACAACAAAGACTCTTCTTCTTCTTCTTCCTTACACAGACAACAATGGCGATGCCACCTCCTCCGCCCCAAGAGAGATCAAAGCCACTACACAACTTCTCCTTGCCTTTCCTGAAATGGGGACACCAAAGAGTCCTTAGGTGTGTCAAAGTCACTGAGGATCATCTTGATCACCATCGATCTTCTTCTTCTGCCATCCCTAATGGATTTGGATTCCAATCCAAAGCCACCTATTTTGACTCTTCAAACCCCAATTTAATTCAACACAATCCTCTTCCTGCTGATCTTAGATTCAATGGTGGTGGTGCTGCTGCTAAGAGATTCAAGGTTTCTCCTGTTCTCGAAGAAGACAGACCAGCCTCTAATGGTAATGACGATGCTTCTGCTGCTGCGAGGCCTTGGAATTTGAGAACCAGAAGGGCAGCTTGTAAGGCGCCATTGCGAATAGAAGACAAGAAGATTTCTGTTTCTCCTAAGAGATTTCCGGATAATAGAATTGAGACTTCTTGTTCCGCGAAGAAGCAGAGTGTTGAGCCTGTTCATGAGAGAATCAAGTTTTCTGTTTCTTTATCCAAGGCAGAGATTGAGCAGGATTTCATGGAGATGGCAAGGATTAGGCCTCCAAGGAGACCAAAGAAGAGGCCTCGAATTGTGCAGAAGTATTTGGACGTAAGGATTTCTGCTTTTCTCTTCTTAGAATTTTTTTTTTCATATTTTCTGCGAAAATGTGTGAAAAGGGAAAGTTTGCTTTTGGATTTTGATTATCCAAAGCTGTGATCTTTGCAGAGCGCTTAGTTTATTTCAGTTTTGCAGAGCTTTAGAGGTTGAATTGGAATTGCATGCAAAAATTTAAATTTGTTTCCGTTTTCTCAGTGACTAAATCTCCATTTCTATTTATAATTTGTATTTTTGGTGTTTATATTTGGTTGTTTTCAGTCAATTTTTCCTGGATTGTGGCTATCAGAAGTTACACCAGATTCATACAAGGTTCCTGAAGTACCTGAGTCATGAGAGGTGATCTTCTTCTTCCTTTTCATGTTCTTTTTTTTTTCCCCCTTTTTCCTCATTGATTATTTGGGATGTCTGGATTCTTAGATAGAATTCAATATTGGTGTTGCAGGGGCAGAAATTGAAGTGTAATTGTTTTAAGGGGAATTTCATATTTCTGCTTGCTAACAATGGTGCATTCACCTCATTTATTGGTAAATTTTGCACCGTCCTTGTAAATTGCAAATTCAATGAAATAAAGCTCAACATTTTCGGTAGCTTTTGCTTATTTCTAACAGCATCTCCTCCTCCCATTGGTTCTCTCTGTGATTTGCCAAATTCCATTACCTTTTGTTCTGAGATATTAAAGTATGCATTACCAGTTTTGACCTGAAAAAAGACTATCAGTTTTTCGTCCTTTGCATAGATAGAATTCACATGTGCAGTTCTTTAATTTAGTGGATTCAAGGATGGCATTTCTTTATTTTGTTAGAAGATCTTGCATTTTCTGCTACCATCATACAAAAGAAACAAGCATAATGGCAATCTATCAATGTCTAACTTCTCATCTATTTGGTAAAAAACAAGACAAATTATATCATCGACAATTACTATTTGTCACTGTGCTTATATTCATATGTGAATGATCAAATGAGATAGGAAACAATACAGTTGTTCCTTTTTCTTGCAATGCTCGTCATCTTTTTAAAAGCTAGTTTCCAAATCACACAGAAAAAACTATTTCAACGTTTTCAAATCTCTGAAAACTATGGTTTGAGCTGATGTTGAAGCTACTTATTGTACATGTCAAATTGGTATTGTTGCAGTTGCCCTGATTGATTGCAGATAAATCAATATTTACTCCACTGAATTCCATATTGAATCTGCAGCTCATTAAACTATTTAGTGATTTGCATGAAAGGTTGTGTCAAACTTGCAAGTTTTTCGACTTATTGCCAAGGTATAAGAAGGGAGCCCTTTTTTTCACAAGTTCCACATTGGTTGAATCATCTAGGTCTTATCACTACATTCATTTTATATTTCTTTCTCTGGTGCTGGAATAGACAGTCCTTTCTAGAAAATATGAGAATAGCCTTTAACTCAGAATGAAAGATTTGTTCAGCAATGAAGTTGAACCTAACAATTTCTTGGTACTTCATCAACAACCGCTTACACTTAGTGCTTGTGTTTACTCTTAGTTCTGATAGAACGTCGCATGTGGCAAGCCAGAGGCAGTATCACGTGTTAGCTTACCTGGTTAAAATTTTTTTGAGTGCCTTGAAAACATATCTAAATACGGTTCTAGTGTAGCAGATAAAATTCCTTTTCACATACTGGTGGGAAACTCTGTTAAAATGGCAGGTGCGTATTCTCCGCTTTATCATTTACCTTTCTATATCATCCCTCCAAATGCAAAACCCTAGATACTAAATATCAACCTAAATAAACTTATTTCTGAATCGTACTTGGTTATTTGGGTTCACTTCTAATTTTACTCAATCTTAAGTTCTTAGACAGCGTCATGCACCATATTCAGGAGTGAAATATGAAAACTTGTAGAAAATGTTGATTTCTTGGATTTTGATTACTTCATGGAGACTGAAGGATATTCTTGAGATATCAATGTCTGTATAGGCTCAAAGGATAGGAATATGAAGCAACAGATTTGGTATTCGCATGGAACAGTCATCGCATGTTTCATGTTTCATTGTTATATTACACCTTGTAAGTTTTAAGCTTTTTACAGTAACTTGGAGGCATATTTTACTATTGAGATGAGGAAATCACCATTCTGATGGTAGAGCAAATTGTAGCTCCTTCCTTTATCGGATATTTGCATCCAATGAAACTGATTTTCATTGCCTTTTACCGGATTATCAGATGACAGATTTTGAGTTTAAACTTTTATGTTCCTGTGAAAATGGTAAGAATTTCTTGGTCTAAAATGAAGGGAAGTATTGATTGCATTTGCTGAATATCACTGCTTGTCTGCCTCTTTGAATCTGTTGAGGAGTAGTAGTTGCATTTTCTTTTTCTGTCTTCCATTTTTTCCTGTCCTGTTTTTTTACAGGGCTTATTTGATTTATAGGTTGTGTCTTTTCTATTCTTGGTAGAAATTTGAAAATTAAATTACATAAAACCGAGGGAGTAGTAGAGTATTTCATGTATTTTGAAGCAAAGTAGCCTTCCATTATTGCTAGTCCCCACTTTGTCGAATCTCCATCTTATTTATATGTCATTATTCTACAATTATAGTCACTTTTAGCCTAATAACCTAATTTTCAAGAAATTTATTTCACCATTTTTGGTTTTGTAAAGGAATCTTCCTGGGAAGCAATGGGCCCATAACAATGGCTTAAGATTAAATACAAAGTGGAAAATTTTAAATTGGCTAATTTTCCCAAGGTACCGTAGTACCTCAACTTTAAAATATAAGGCTGTCATATATCAACTTTAAAAAACATATCACTCGTTATATTTCTGGCCATTTTTGCACTCTTAAACTTATTATAAGTACCAATTTATAATTTTTCAACTTTAAAAAACATAACGCCATGATACATCGAATTTAATTTCTATTCCTGGCACGGATTGGAGAAAAAATTCCAAATTTAAAGATCTCGTAGCAGAGACTTATTTTTTTAGAGATGATGCACAGTTTGGTTGGAAAATTAAAAAAAAACCCATGGGCCAAATTTAATTAATAATTATAATAATTTATTATTTTTTAATCATAATGATTTTTAAATAAAGGTGTCTCTTTTTAGGCTAATTCATTAAATAATAAATAAAAAATCAGCTCAGTACACCAAAGGCATCCTGCGATTATAAAGAACTTAGAGAAAGATCCAACCCAAATATATATATATATATATATATATACAATTTTTTCCTGCAGGTGGTACGTTATTATTATTAATATTATTAAAAAATATAAAAAATAATACTTATTACACCAGAGCAATAGACTCTAACATCGTGACTCCATATTTTAATATATATTATTTCTTTTTTTATTACAATAATATAATATAATATTCCCTCCGTTTTTGTCATTTGTTTACAAATTTTAGGGTTGAGTAGATTCAAATTTGGCGTTGATTGTTTAATGGGTTGGGTTAGGTAGATTAAAATATTATTTATATATTATTAAACTACAGTAATCATATTTTATAACTAACCTAAATTTACTTTAATCTACCTAATCTAACCATCAAACTATTAACACCAAACTTCAATCTAAGCATGCTGTTTGAAATGTAAAGAAATGAAAAAAACGGATGTAGTAATTATTATAATATTTTTTGAAAATTGATTATTATAATAAAAATAAAAACAAAATTAAAAAAGAAAGAAGAAAAGACGTTTTAGTTGGTGTCAAACTTTTCTATTATTTTAATTACGGTAATTCTCTCTCGGCACCCCTTTTTTTTTCGGCTCGAACAGTAGATTGTCTGTACTGGGACCCGAGATCAGTTTCAGTGAGACACAGTTTGCAGAATCAGACTCTGTGTTGTAAATTAAATGTGAAATAATCGAGACCGTTGAAATGCAGTCAGATAAAATTTATAATTTCTGTGAACCGTAACCCACTGAAACTGATCTCGGGTCCCAGTACAGAAAATCTACCGTTCGAGTCGAAAAAAAAAAAAAAGGATAGCTGGGCCCTTTGAATTATTATAATTATTTTTAGTGGTCGGATGACGACTTTGAACATATATTTGAAATCCTTGCACCAAAATCAATGTTTGATATAAACTTTGCCCGGTTTGGTTACCGTTTCCAGCAAGCAAAGCAAAATATCGGTTTTTCACATTTTTCAACTAAATCATACATCATCCGTAAAACATAAGGTCATATTCTGATTTCTCGCAACAAGCTCTTCAATTTGGTTTTTTTTTTTTTTTTTTGCTTTGATCTATACCGGAACCGAAAATTAAAATTGGTGTAACATTGATATTACGTTTTTTAAAGTTAAAAAATTATAATTTGGTACTTATAATTGGTTGAAGAGTGTAATATTGGCTAAAGTACCTCTAGTGTTTCGTTTTTAAAAATTAAGGTACAACAACATTAAATTTTAAAGTTGGGGTATCATAATGTTATACACCCTAAAGTTGGGGTACCATAAATGAAAATTAGCTGCCTTATGTCTTTGGATTTGATTTTTCAAGGGATACCTCCTTTAAATACTGCTTTTGTCTTAATCTCATAAATAAAAAAAAATTATCCCAAGAAAGAAACATCTCCCTCTACTCATTGTTCAAATTTGTTATTTGCAACCGAAAGCACATGATTTATTTGAATAATAATGGGTATGACTACAATTTTTCCTCATCTATGAAAATATTCAAATCCAAAATATGGATAAAAGTATTACTTTTTTACTTTTTAGTACTATTTTCATTAGAATAAAATGTACAATTCCTTGCAAGTCATTTGTTAAGATATTTAAGATCTTTGAACACTTTTGGAAATCTTAAATAGTAAAGATTAATACTACCAAATTTGACCAAATTTATAAGCATGTCAAAGAATTCGTTTATTATCTTTTTATCAACAGCAAGAATTGACTTAAACATCAGAGTGAGTCTAAAAATCCCACCCATGTTTTTCTTCTTTTAATCTCAGATTCACGACATGATAGTCAAATATCTCAAGTGTTATTAACAAAGTAGAAATCTCCTTCAAAGTGTTGTAAACCTAAATTTTGCCACGACCTACAAATGCATAATAATAATTGGAAAAGAGATTTAACCTAAAGGTTACACAACTTGGCGTAACTCTCTCCTGTTCAACGCTCACCACACATGTGCTAGGATGAGGAATCAAATCTAAGAGCACCCAGCTCCAATACATCACACTTAACACTAGGTTAGACCCTCGACATATGAGGTGGTATAATTTGTTCCACCTTTACAAAACAGAGTACTTCTGTCATAAAATTGAACATAGAATAAACTAGTTACAAGTTACAAAGTTTGGAGATGAAATCATATGCATATAATAAGCCTAGTTAATAAAAACAAATTAAAGAAGCTAGACTTGTGATAACAGAAAAAGAGAGCACAGACCAGTTTTGGTCTAGGGAAGGGAAATTGAAAAGATAAACAGAATGTGACAAGCCATGAAAGAAGGATACCTGTTTTTATGTCTCCTGTGCTTATGACACTTTCATCTTTTTTCAAGATCCCCCCTTCTTCTATCCCTATCCGCTTATTTACATTATTACCTCTCTAAAATCCTACTAATTAACACCCTCCTTCATTAGTTAATTAAATAAGAGATTCATTAAATTAAACATATATTTATAAATGAAATTTACAATAGCTAACTAACAATTAATAATTAATATTGATATGATCACTTTCTGTTCTTTTCTTTGCCGTTTCTCAAAAGAGATCCTAAACCAAACAAATTAGCAGCTCCTTTCGCAATATAAGGAGGAGGAACATTCAAAATGGGACTAACTTTGACAACATTGTTGCAATTAGGTCCTCCACCATACTTTTTCTTCAATGGATATTTATTATTATTAGTAGAATTTGGAAATGCATAAACATAATTAGTAGCAGAAGAAGAAGAACCAGATGATCCTAATAACTTCTTTCCCGTTGATGATTTCTTTGAATTTAGCAGTGATGAACCAGTTGAATTGCTTCTTGACAGAAGTGGCAATGAAAAAATTAAACTTTTCTTTATATCACAATTTAAACTGCTGCTTCTCTTGAATCCCCAAAATGTTGACTTTGACTGTGCCTTTTCTTCAATTTCTGAACTATTATTCACTTTCTTTCTTGAATTTGATGAAATACTAGTACCGGATCTTGATGTTGATGTTGATGTTGTATTAGTAGTGGTTGAAGATGAAGAAGAAGGAAGAGGAGGGAGCGAAACGTTTCGCGAAACGTTTCGAGGAGTTTCTTCTTGTTTGTTATCTTGGAAAGGAAGTAACATGCCATTACAGAAAAGCTCATCTGCTAAAGAAGATTCATGATCCAGTAGATGAGTAGAAATGTTGAATTCGAAGTCGGGATCGGAGTCGAGGAGAGCTGTGTCTCGTCGTTCGATTTCTGTGCCACCATCACCATTGCTAAGATCATTAGAGAATGATATGCGAGGGCTTGTCTCTGAACACATAATTAATTAATATATGTGTCGAAGAACAAGAAAAAGAGAATAAAAAAAATGGGTTGAAGAAAGAAGAAATGAAAATAGAATTCAAAGAAGGTGGATGGGCTAATAAATAATGGCAAATAAGGTTTTTTTGGTTATTAGACTTTCAAGTCAAAGAAAGGGAAAGAACCATTAAGGATGACAAAGAAGGAAAGAAAAATCAAAGAATTGCAGCTGTTTGTTTAGGGTAAATTAAGGATGTAAGAAGTGAATTCGGAAAAATTAAAGAAACAGGACAGAGGTAAGAATGAAAGATATGAAATGAAAGAAAGCAGAGAGTGCAGAAGGGAATTTGTCGGTCAGCTAAGTCAGGATTTTGAAATTGAAAATCAAGAAAAAAGAAGAAGAAGAATGAAGTTTGAAAAGGGTAAATAGGGAAATGAAATAAAAATTGTTAGAAGGTTTGATGAGCAGTTATTCTGGTGAGAAAATAATGCAGTATGTGAGAAACAGAGGAATTTTGTTCCCTTCTTTAAAGGGCAAAGAAAAAACACATCAAAGGAAGGAAAAGTTTTTTTTATAGTTTTTCTCTAGAAGAAATGATAAAAAGCAAAAGTAAATTTTTTTAATTTTAATTTCAAAATTAGAATACTACATTTTTTTTTTTAATGAAACTGGTAGTAATTTTGTAACAAAATAATGAAATTGTTAAATATATGTGGTTTGAAATTGTTGTTTTATTTTAGCCTACTTGGCTTCATTGGATAACAATAAAAAAATTATTTGATAATAATTAATAAAAATAAATTGTTGAAATTATTATTATTTTTTTTATATTGCACCAAGTGTTCTAAGTATGTTTTAGGTGGTCATATTCCTTCCTTCCAATTATATCAATGATTTGGACTAATTTGAATTTGCTGATTTATGGCATCTCTAAAGGTGGTGGGATAATTTAAATTATTGTTTTTAAACTAATTTGTGGGGATTATTGGGTTCAATTTTCAACTTTAATTATTTCTTTATCAAATATTTAGTGGATTATTAAATGAAAGGTAAAGCTATAGAAAATATTTTTAAATATGTTTTTGAATAGAAAACATGAATAAATTAAAATTTTAATAAAAAAAAGATGATGTGTTAAGGCTTTCAAGTTTCACCATATAATTGACTTTTAGGATGCCACATCAACCTCTGAAAGCATCCTTTGTTCCTAATTCAGCATGTTCTGTTTACTTTTACTTTGTTTTACTTATGATTTATCTTTTTTTATTTTTGTTTATTTGTTTTTGAGTTGAAGGAACATTTCCCCTTTTTTTTTTCAATATAATCCTTTTGAATTATTCATCCAAATAATTCAAATTCTTAGGTAGTTAGGGGAGGAATTTTTTTATTATTATAAAAAAGATGATTTTGTTTATATGAATATAACATAGCTTTTAACAAATATATATATATATATATATATATATATATATATATATATATGCTTTATTAAATTCTACAAAGCATAACCCCAAGGTCAGGTAAATTGGTCTCATACATAGTTGCCGTTTATAGTTGAGATCAAAACAACTTTGACAATTACAGTTTTTGTTTTCCAACTTGAACCATAATCTAAGAAAAGAAATCCAAATGACAAATGTGAAGGAATTTCCTCATTTGCCCCCATAATTTTCCATATCTCATACAAATTAACCAACTCTACCCACACGCTAATACAAGATATTTCTTGTTAATTCGAAGAAAACAAATTGCAATTAAGTATTATATTATTGTTACAATTATAATATCACAGTATATATATACTATGGAGTAAACATGACATATGCATAAGTCATTAGTATATATTATAATAGTTGGATTAGTTGAAAAACTCTTTTGACTTAGCACTCTGATTCAAAGACAAAGACACTATATTTTGAATTAATGTTTCTTGTCTAATCTGTGTTTAGAACAATGATTAGTTATATATGTAATATAATTAAGCCCTAATGTCATCAAACTAATACACCAAAAAAAACATTTCACTGCTTTGATTGACCTTTGATTTAAATCACCCAATAAATAAAGACTTGAAATAAAACATTTAAAATTGATTTGAGTTGTTTGTGAGTAATTTAGAGATGGAGTAGTCAATTAGTGGAGGTGTTTTATGTTTTTATTGAGTCTTCATACCATTCGAGACAATGCTCTTACTCCTAATTACATACCTTAATACGTATATTCTAACCATGAATCAAATATACTATTATTATTAAAATAATAGTTTATTATTCCATGAATCAAGAGCTCCAGACTTATCTTCTATAGGGGTATGATGGTAATAGTCAATAACAATAATAATCACGTAGCTGAAGGGGTGTTTCCCTAAGCTTATAAGAAGGTTAAATCTCCTTATAAGGAGTTTTTAAACTATAATCAGTATGTTGATATGTTTATTTAAACTTATTTTCTGCTTATTTTCTCTTTATAAGGGGTTTTTTTTTAAAAAAAAAAGCAATTTGCTACTTATTTTTTCTACTTATAAAGGGAAATATTTTCATTTATTTTGAAAAAAATTTCAACATAATCATATTATACATATTTAACTCTATTAAAATATATTTTTTAATCATTTACTTATAAATGATGTCTGTCACCATTTATAAGCTATTTATGAGACAGCTCAGGTAAATAGGTTCACTTATTAGCCACTTTTATACTATTTATCATCTAATATTTATCATCTAATTTTAATATACGATTCTCAACTTATTTTTAAGCAATTTATACTTTAAAAGCAAATAATAAGAAATAAACCAATTAATATCTGGTTAGGTTTTTGTCAAAAGAAAACAATAATAATAATAATAATAATACCAGTTTAGGTAAAAAAATTCTGAGGACTCTAGTGGCTTTATGTGAACGAAAAAAGTTAAAAGCTAAAGTTTGATTTGACCAGTAATATTCAATTTATCTTTTTTTTCACTTATAGTTGTCAATTTGTCTTCTAAATTTGCATAATTTGACCCATTTGATCCGTTTTTGAATTAATTTGCAATACTTACGGGTAAAATTGTTAAAACAAATTCAAGATTATAGTGAAGTAGCTACCCAATACGCGGATTATAAAATAGGCCCTTTTATTAATAATAGAATTATTTAACTTTTTTATTTGTGCAAAATTAGGATTGAGTGGTTCCAATTTTGAATCGGTAGATATTAGGAATTAAAATTGATATATCGGTTTCTTTGAAATTTATAACCGGAACTGAATTACAGTTCCATCTGTGTCTGGTTTTGGGTTGAGCCATAAATTTTTCATAAATCAGCAATTTTCATTTTTTTTTAGCTTCTTAGTAAAAAGTAATTTTCATTTTGAATAAAAATAATCTAGAAAAATTAAATAAAATTTCACAAATAACCTCATGAAGTGAGTAGTTTTAGTATAAAGTCTTCGGATCTGGTTCCGATTTTGGTTCTAGTGAGAACTAAAATCAAATAGCGTTTAAAAATTTTAGATTCTAATTCTAATTCTAATTCCAATTCTAATTTTGTTTCTCTAAAAGTTACTGATTCCTTAGTTCGATTCTCTGATTCCAATCTGAAGGCACAGAAACAATGTCCAGCCCTAATGTATGTACAACTTACAAATTGGCTATAAATAATATGAGTTCTTTCTATAATAGAAAGGAGATCATTAACAGAATCAGATAATATCGTAGATTATTCAGTAGAGTGTAGTTCTCCCTTTTACGCCAAGTAGATATTGAAAATGTGGTTAATATGAATAAAACTCGAAACCTACGTATCCTTTGAATTTCGTAATAAGCAGGATGAATAACTGTCACACCCTTACCGGCAAAAGTATCAAATTGAAGCTTAAAAATGTATATAAAAAAAACAAAAAAGAAAATAGCGGAGTCCGTTAGGCGTGAGACAAGAGGGGATCCAGTTGAGTGGGAGTGGATGAATCTAAAAGCAATCCTTACCCTACATCTTACGTATGCATTCTCTCCTTGTCCGATATCTGTGCACGTGGACCAAACAATTGCTGACCCCACCAACGTCCACCTGTAAGTGGGTCTTAACTGCATTTGGCATTGCACCATTAAATAGCTATTTAATCACATAAATAATTTCGTACGCGTGTGTAAATGTATCTATAAATTAGTGATGCGAAACAGAAGCGATAAATATCTCTTTTATATGTATATATATATAAAAAAAAAAAGGAGACGCAGAAGAGTAGCAAGTTGGCAATTGCAATGAGCAAGTTGGACGTGATTGAAGGACTCGTTTTCTTGAAAAAGCGATGGTAGAAAAAGAGTGAAGTATTTTCCAAGTCTTGCTTTGGAAAATATAGCAATGGAGAATTCAAAAGAAGGAATAAACCCATTCCCAAAGAGTCCATTCCATGCCCATGCACCCCATTATTACCTCTCCTTTTGCTTTTACTTTTACACCACTCCAGCTCCTTTCATCATTTTCTCATCTTCCCACTCCCAAACCAACCCACTCTTTGGTCCTCGTAACAAAAGTTTCAAATATGTTTCCAGTAGACTCCTGATTTGTATTGTATTAGTATACGAGCAGATATAACATGTATATTCCCTTCTTTACAGAACAAATTTTACAATTTCAGAACCAAACACAAGGCCGACCGGACTGTAAATCAATGTTGTATGAACAATTGCACCACCAAAACATTATAGATTTTTTTTTTTCTCTTTGGAAAAAGATGAGGGTTATCGCAGGTCAATAACATCAAACTTTAAATTGGGATTCATATACACATCTGTACAGGTGTTGTAAATTGGCCCACCATCTGGAGGTTGATTATGTGGATGAAATCCACGTTGCTGGCACTGTCTTATGACCGACATCCCACCAGGGGTTGTCAACCGGAAAATCCCATGCTTTCTGCAGACCCACCAAATAATTAAGTTCTATATACCGGCTACCGGCAAAAGGTAGAAGTTTACTAAAACAAAAGTTACCTCGAAGAATCTCTTGGTGCCATTACAATGGCAACAGCTTCTGGCAACATAATCTGCAGAAATGAAAATTGTGTCAACAATAAAGAAAATGGTCAACATATCTAAAATATGAAAACAAAGTAACCAATAGGAGGATGAAAATGGCTGTTGCAATTATCTAATAAAAATAAAATCAAATCAAAGCCAAAAACTGCATACAAATGAAAACTACTGAATGTAAGGTTCATAATATTGTCAAAAAAAAACCCATTGTACAACAAGATCACTTGTGATAGCACCTTTATTGTTGCTCTTTATTCAATTTCAACTTATTAAGCTACCACAAGTGATATCTTAATTAATAAAACATGGCCATTTTTGGTTGTAAGTTCACTATAGATGTATACCTATGCATTACTCTACCACTTTAAATAAATGGCTGATGAGAACAAGAGGTAATATGACTTTCTCTAAATTTAGAATGAAGCATAAGATAACAGCAAGCGTCAATCACCTGATAGGAATAATGGGTATGAAGATCGATTGATGACATGAAACAAGACTGAGTAGGATGTGTCTGGAGTTTGCAACATAAGGAGAAACCAATTAGTCCAAAGAAAAACTAAACAGAGAAAAATATATAAATATAAAATTCTTCCAGTAATAAAAAGATAAAATCTTAATGACAATTTGTTTGCTCGAGAGCTCCAGCAATTGGAAAATCAACCTCAGGATTAATACACATGCAAACAGGACTTCTCATATGATTAAATTAGAACAGCATAAATAAACCACAATATTCACATTCACTGTAAATAAATACTTCAGAATGATGGTTCTCAGAATCACATGTAAACAAGTGGGGGATATTTTACTTCCGATCATTGGGAGAAAGAAGTAGCCCTCCATCCAGTCTGGTTAGTGAATTTTTTGCTTACACAACACCCCAACGCTTCCTCAGGCATTACTTTGATACTTTCCCCCAAAATATGGAACCCACCTAAAAAGTTCACCGCCTGCTTTCCCCTATCCTTATTTAACAGTAATTTTTCTTGTATAACATGGAACTTAATATAAACTGCTTCAGTTAATATCATTTTGTGGTCCATACCACATTCATTCCTACTCTCATCCATCCCCTCTTTCAAACAGGCAGATCAAAAGATATAACATTAGACAGCTAAACCATTGAGACAACCATCCCATAAATCCTTAATTGTAGCCCCTTTTCTGTTATCTGACTTTCCTAGGATTTCCAGAAATCGGCATTTTCTACACACAAGTCCCAGCTTATCCCTGATCTTTTCATATGAAACTGAAGTTGCAGAGGTGATAACACAACAGCAGCTGTCCTTCATTTCATGCAGTATAATATCCTTCACTTGATGACAAATATCACTATAAATGCATGGTCCCTTTTAGTGATGTTAAACCAGAAATCTTCAGATTTAAAGTTAATCCAACATTCGAGATCCAATAATACAAAAGACTGGAAATCCTAGTGGATAAAGAAATCATAATGGTTAAAGTGACAGTAATAGCAGCAAGTACATGAGAAACTGAGAACTTGATCAGTATCAATGTACTTACTGAAGTTGCAGGAATATGGAAAATTTAGATTAGACAAAAATACATGCACATACAGAGAAGCAGATATATGCACCACAAATATCTACACTCTCGGTGAGCCATGGAAACTAAGTTTGGCTGTCCCATACCAAAGTGTAGGCACAACTCTAGTCATACTAGAGCTGACAAATAAGCAGAAGAATCAATCAGACATAGGGCACTCACATGAATCCACCCAAGAGGAAATAGAGATCGTTCATCCTGCACTTCGAATATTTCCTCTTCATTTGTAGTCTGACACTGTAAGAAAGTATGCATTTAAATGGCAAGCAAAGCAACATATTTTATAAATCAAAACAAAAAACTATCCTCAGTGCATATATTATATAGACTCATACCGAATCTGATGTAGATTCCTGCTTTGGAATAATGAGAGTTGTAACATAGAACTTTCTGTTTTTCTACAAATGAAGATTAATGAAGCATCAGTGTTAGAATGGCCACGATAGAATATTAATTTTAGGTCATCACTTAGCAGTACTTACAAGGGAACCAGCTAGGACACCGCAAGTTTCTAAATGCTTATCAGTATTTGACTTGGCCAACTTCATGAAATTCTCCATCATTGTGGTTGACTGCAAAGAAAACAATTGTCAGCTTAGAAGACCACAGAAAAATTTCCTCCCTCTAACCATTGCTATTGTCACACTCCACATTCCAACTTCTTAAGAGGACAGCGTTCATAAGCTCGGAGAATATCAAAGCTGATATAATTACCCAGAAATACACTACTTCTTTTCCAGCACCGATCTTGGATAAGCTTTAGGATAACAGACAGATAGCACGGTCCCCAAAAGTTAAAGTTTAAGACAGAGAATGACTAACAATGAGAACATCCATCCTCAGCAAGTTAAGTACCACAAAAAATACGGAATCACAATAAAATTTGTAAAAATACAAAGTGTCTTGCGGAGCTTACAATGTGCAATTGCAGGGGAGATTCGGACTGAACATCACCAGGCGAGGAAACATCCATTTTATGTACCACTTCAGTAACTTGGGGGGACAATGAAGTTATTAAATCTTGCACTTCAGCCAGCACAGCTGGAGGAGAAGGTTGCCTAATCAAATCCGTCTGGAGAGGGATTTCACTTGTCTCAAAGGAAATCATGGCACCAGGTTCGTCAGCATGACACACCTGATTATCATCATTCATAGAAACAACTGGTTCTAAACTAGATCTTTCAGGTTCTGTGCTGCCACTATCCGATTTTAAGGCTCCATTTTCTATCAACAGCTGTACTTTATTAGGTTCTGAAACGCTGTTGTTTGTTTTCTTCGTAATTGCATTTTCTGAAGATTGCTGTAGGCTGTTTTCAGATGCAGATTCACCCATCCAAATGAAGGGAAAATCACATAATTTTTCAAGAAGAGAAGCAAAATAATAATGAAACAATAATATATTAGTTAGAATTTTCTTTAGAAGACCAAACTTGATATGCATCTAGCATATCTGTAATCAGAAAATGACTTCAAAGATATCATTTACTAAATCTTCCAACCATGTCAGGCAAACTCTTGAAATCCAAAAAAGCAATAAAAGACTCCCAAAACCTAGAGATGAGTCAAACCTTGGGATTTCAACTGGAGTGAGGTCCACATTACTTGGATACTGAACCTGCATTCACGTTGAATAGGTTAGCACAAGTTTTGCACAAACAAACCAAAAACAAAGAGATGGAAAGCATCGTACTCGTTTATCAATCCTAGAAGGTTGCCAATGCCCATGAAGCCCATTTGGACCTAGTATAGAATGTCTAGAGAGTGTCTCCTCCTTTGGACGTGGATAGGCTAAAGATCTGCAGGAATTGAGAAAAATTATAAAGCAGTTCAGGATAACAAACCATATATGTTAGTCAAAATCAAATAATAATTTCTGCAGATACTGAACTTGGTGAATTCGTTCTCATGAACAGAGATGCAGACAGAAGAAAATAATAAATATCTCAAGAATTATATGCTCATTTCAAGCCCTTCTCCAAAAAAAGACAAGTGCCCTTATCGTCAACCTCCAGTTTACAGAATTCACCTAATTAGGCCTCCTTGAAATGCTGAGCTTGGGAGAGTCAATCACTGCCATTATGAAACTTATCTAGAATTTCAGATTGCAATCTATACACCCCAGAGAGATCCTAAAAGTGCAGCACTTTTGAATGAGATAAGTGTAATCAAAGTATCAAACACCTCTTGTAAAAATGAGGAATGAAACCCAGCAATTATTTTTCCAAAAAAAGGCACTACAAAATGTTCACAAAATCGTTCAAACAAAGATTGGACTTTCTTTTCAAGTATTTCATGGAGAACAAGGAGCATAAGACAAAGGTAAGTCAGCGGTAAAATAGTCTGCATGAGTGGTTCACAAGGGGGGAGAAAAGCTGGATTGAGGTAAACCACATTTGGGTCAAAATAGTTTAAAATTGTGTCAGTTGTCTACGATAGTTCTCCTCAAATATTTGACTGAAATTAAATTTCAATTATATTATTGATACCCCAGTAAAAGTTAATTTTTTATAAGACATTAAATCCAGTTAAATTAATACAAATAATAAATAAGTTAAGTGACAGCAAGTAAAATTTACCCCACTCAAAACTAAACATATGCATCGCTTTTTAATGTCTCAATGGAACTAATGTTAATGCGTGTAGAATACAGGGACTAGAGGAGATACAAGGTTTAACGGTCACAACCAAGAACATAGATATCTTTAGACCTTTTGAAACAAAAGCGAAAGGGTAGGTATCAAGCTTTATAAGTTGTACTCCAACATGAAAAATGCAAGTAAAAATGTCCTAGCCCATTGTTGACACTCAAATAAAAGGATTCAATATAAGATTCTATACAGTTCTTCAAAGAAAAAACCTATAATAAAGCATCAAAAGATAAAGTTTCATCAAGACATAAGGAAAGAAAAACCAAATTTTAGTGAAGCAAAAGCTATAAATGAAGATGCAAGTGGCATACTCCAGAAGTGGAAGGAAGGAGAACCAAATCAACATATTGAAAGACTTACATTCTTCGGAACTGCTCCTCCACAGGTCTAGCAGTAGGAAATTGCTGAGGTCTTGAACCCTGAGAAACAAAAAAACATGCAGCTGGCATTAGTACCTGACAATCCATGATAGTATGGAAACATAAATTTAACGCAGCACCTTAATACCCCACCCCATCAAGCAGATAAAGCAAAATTGCCACTTGTTAATAAATAGTATCAGAAGAGAATTACTGCCTAACAGTAAAGCTAACAACAAATTGTTGAAACTAGCAAGAAGTAACTATCAATAATATGAAGCTTACAATACCTTTGTCACATTATAGCTCATCAAGGTTTTCTTATTAACTGAAGGCCACTCTAACGAATTATTTTGATGGAAAAAGCCACTTCCATTTACTTGCTGAGTATGTTTTCTGTTAAATTCATTGATCTTTTGATGCACTTCTGGCTTCAAATTCTCCAACTCGATCACAGCATTCAACAATTTCTAAAGTAACTAAATAAAATCAATATGAACCCTAAAACTTGAAAAGTAAGTGCACTCTAATACAGAAAAACCATATGGGAAAATCAAACAGATTATATTACCTTTTTCAAATGAACTTTCTTACTTTGTTGAGTTGCCCCATATTCTCGATGGCGTGGTATTGTTTCTGAGACCAAACTACAGAAAGAAGCATATCAATAGAGGTAAAAGAAGTAGTTGCTAAATCAACAATTTCATAGACACACATTGATGCAAAGTCAAATTTACACAGGAAGGAAATTCCCCCACCCTTCTTCAAATTTTACATCAACCCTCACAGCTCTTGTTCTCACCTTGAAAACCTTAACAGCATAATATACAGATCTATAACATTCTTTTCTTCTCGAAAGATGTCAGCCTACAATGTAAAAAGTGCAACAAAAATCAAATTAACAATTTTTAGAGCATTAATGCACTCCAAAGGGATATAGAAATTAATGTAACAACGTTGTTCAAGATAACTGAAAAAGCAGCAAAATAGTCAGATCTGTAGGAAAGTATCTATGCATTTCATTCATGACAACTATAAAGAAAAGGCATATATTAAATGTACCCCATTTCAATGAACATGCTAAAAGCATAAACACACCAAAAGCAAATAAGCGAGAGACCACACTAATAGTCCAAGAGCAAAGGAAAACAAACACATATGACTAAAACTCGTTTCAAATGTGAAGGAAAAGAAGAACCAAAGTGACAGTAATCAGGCAATTGTATTTCCAGATCTACCACTTATAATTTCAATTGAGCTGATATTGCAAGCAAAATGTCCTTTTGAACTTATAATGTTTTCCTAAAATGGCCCAGTTTTTCAACCCAGTTTTTAGAGATTAAAGAAAATAAAGTTCTCCAAACAGGCGATTTCAGACATTATAAAATTCCCATAATCAAAAAAGAATTCCAGATCCTTGAATATCAAAGAGAGAACGGTGGAGTGGGGAGGGTGGGGGGTAAGGAAAGGGAATAGATGCCAGCGAAAGAGGGTGTGTGTCACTGATTATGATTGGATGTCTTAGGCAATCAGGAATGGATGTCTTCTAAACTGAGTTATGATTGCTTGTCACTGATTCAGCCCAAAAATTCTCTATGGTTATTGCACCATGAAAGAAATGATGTTATGTTGTTTTGTGAAGCATCAATCCAAGTCTAGATTCAGGAGTTGTCAACCCTTGAGAGTAAATGATTTACATCAATTAGGCATAGACATTCTCTTTTTACCATTTATATTTTTCGATAATGCTATTACTGTCACCCAAATAAGACCAATTGAAAATCAACAACTTTAGCGATTAGTTAACCTCTCAAGTCCCCAAAATTCAAACAAGAAAAGAGAAAGAAAAAGAAATTGAAGCAGCAAACTGAAATGCCATCAAATTAAAAGCTATAGAATGCATTAAAAATAAAAAAAGGCCACAAAAAAATTTATTTTGATGTGAATCAAGACAGCTAAGGTAATTACTCAGAGATAAGAATATCAATAGTCGCTTCTCTTTTTCTTTTTTTTTAACATAGATAGTTATCAATGGTCGCTTCTCATTTCCACATTTTAGGTTTAGCTGCAAAAGACCTATATTATCAACTTGAAGAAGGCAAAAGAAAAATGTAACAGAACTAAAAGAAACCTAGCCGTTCAAAACTATTCTACTTCAATTACACTATAATCAGAGCTTCCTAACCTGAAGATCGAAATGCATAAACACGCCCTAGCCAAAAATTAAGAAATCGCCATAAATAAAATCAAGCAATAAATAGGAATATGGGAACAAGACCTGTCTGAGAATATTATCAGCGATGCGGTAGTAGTATCGGAGAGAAATCCTATGCTCAACATCGAGTTTTTGGGCACTAGCGGCGATGTTAATTGTACCGGGAGTAGATGACGACCTCATTTTCTGTTTCTCCTTGTCCGTTTGAATGTATTTTCTCGAGAACCAAGCGATAATCTGCTTCTCCGGTCTCCGATCGGTGACTGTGTTAGTGGCCGGACTTTGAAGAAAGATCGCAAATGCCTGCTTGGGGTGGACGAGTCACATGGGAGGAGGACACGACAAAGACAAGGTCATTTTGGTTAGTGAGAAGGGTAAAGATGGAAATACACTCCACCTAAGGTTGATGGCTTTGCTAATGCGCTTTCTCGTCGGGTATGAGTATGATGTATTGGCACAAAAATCAGAAATTTGGTCTGCGGGAGGTTTTACTCAAAGTAGAGTAGTATTTTTTAGTTGAGAATTATTTTCATCTCTGAATTTTGGTTCGTGAATATTCTGTTAATCTTTAAAAGATTAGTCAACAATCCCACCTAAATTTTTTAATCTCCATCCAAGAAAATATTTTTTTATTTTTTAATTAAAAAATAACAAAAAATTTGAAACCAATCAAAGAAATGCAATTGTTATCACTGTTGGTCCAATACAGAAAGAAGCACCCCTTGCTTGCTTTGTTCACCAATTGGTTTGAGAGTTGTGCAATTTTGTGAAAATTTTCAATTTGGTACCTGGCTGGTAGGGGTGTAAATGAGCAGAGCGGCTCGTGAGCGGCTCGCCGCTCGGCTCGATAAATGATCGCTCGAGCGCGCTCGTTAGGTAAATGAGCCGAGCGCGAGCGCAATTTTCAAGCTCGTTTATAAACGAGCGGTTACGAGC
>CATIWJ010126124.1:0-13454 GCA_949640765.1 Croton laevigatus | reverse complement strand
AGAGCCTCGGCCGTCTGAGGACTCAAAGAACTCCTAAATGCATCAAGAACCCTTCCTCCCTCACTAAATGCCGCTTCCGAAGCCACTGTAGAGATAGGAATAGCTAATATTTCTCGTGCCATTTTTCCAAGAATAGGAAATCTAATTGAATTAATTCTCCACCAACCCAAAATGTCAAATTGTTTAACATCCTTATGGGGAGACTCTTCCAAATACATATCCAATTCTAAAAAATATACGTTAAGATAAATAGCTGAATTCAGAGAACCAAGCAAAACAAATCAGAGAACCAAGCAAATTAAACTAAAAATAAGGGAAACAAGAACTGAAATAATCACAACTATAAATAACGAAGATTAAAAAAAAAAAAGAAACAAGAATTCGGTTTCAGAATCAGAGTACAAAACCTGTAATGCCACGGGAAAATCAGAGTACAAAACCTAAAATATACAAGCAAAATTGATGAAATAACTGAAATTGCTCCTTCAACAACATGAAATCATCACACAAAACGCATCCCATAACAACGGAATCATCACAAAGCCTTCAACAAAAAACGAAAATGAAAAATAATATCAACAGAAGAAAGAAGATAAAAACTAACCTGAGGAACGCCGGCCTTCTCCAAGTGGAGATTGATTGCCGATTAGCCGATGTTTGATGACGGACGACGGGAAAGTGGGCGGAGGGAAAGTCGCGCGGCCGCCGACGCTGGGTGAGAGAGTTGAGAGGCGAGTCGAAGAAATGGGAAAAGGAAGGGAATGAATCTGATTTTTAGGGTTAGGTTTATTTATTTAATTGGCTCAATTACAAAACATACCTAATAATAGCATTTATAAAATTCGGTTCGGTTTTGAAACCACCCAAACCGAATACCGAACCGAAAAATTCGGTTTCAACCGAAAATTTGGTTCGGTTCGGTTCCAGTTCCAAAACCGAATTTTCGGTTTTTTTGTGCACCTCTACACCCTCTAGTGAAGTCCAAATATTTTTAAGTAAGGATTTAAAATTTAAGAATTAATTAACAATTATTCATGTTGCGCCATCAACTATCAAACTTCTGGCTTCCATTTATAGCATCCACGATACTTTTCCAAGTAAAAAACAAGAGCTTGCTTCCAAAAAGATACGCACAGCAAGAAGTACCCGAAATTAGATTCCCTTTAAAATATTTAACAAAGGATTGTAATAATTATAATTTATAATTACAATGAGAGACAAATAATTAGGGAAGCTTCGTTTGCTTCGTTGGCTTTATAGGATCACAAGATTGCTTATTATTCTTCGATTGTTACATGTACGTGGTATTACGTTTTCCATTAATTATTAATTGTTAAGTTTCATTCCAGCCGGCAATTATTTATCGTTTTGGTGAAATGGAATTCGAATACTTATATCTTATTCTGTGTTTTTTTTTTTGAACGAAATCTTATTCTGTTATTTATATATAATTATAATAATTATTATAATGCCTCGTTGTAAATTTTGTTTGAGAGTGTAACATTATTAAATTTATTAAATATTATATAACGGAACATTGGATCTGTTTGCTTTAGCGGTTCATATTAACTGATAGTTCACAGTGGTTAATATTTGATATTACTGCTTAAAATTGGATAATGGATCATGTATAAATTCAATAGCAGTGACAATTATAGTGTAAACTTACCGTACAATTATAATTATATATAAATTATTATATTATTAATTTTTCAAAAATTTATAATTGACTATTAATTACATTTTATTGGATTGTAGTTGTTAAATATTATTATTTAGAAATAATATTATGAAATAATTATTTTCAAAATTTATTTATTTATATTTTTTATAAGATTAATATAATTTTGAGGATAATTTGATTGAAGATAAGTAAGAAGGGGAAGTTCAACTTACTAGAAAATAGTCCAAATCTTTGAAAAGTTGAGTGTTTATCTAAAAAAATTTCCTGAGAATTATGAACTTCCCCTCTGAAACTTGAAGTAGTGTACTTTTTTAATTATATTTATAGATAATTTTTATTTTATTTTTATATTTAAAAATATTTATTATAAGAATATTTAAAATATTTTAATGTTAAAAATAAAATATAAAAATCATCAATGTTGTAACCGGAATCAACATAAACTAACCTATAAAATCTAGTACTTACCACTTCATGAGAATTTAATTCCTAACCCATCAAACACAAATATAGTTCCATCAATCCAAAACAAAGCTTTTTTCTTTTTTTTTTTTTAATGATTTTTGTTTTAGTGTATTATTTTATTAGTTAAATGAATATTAATTTTTTAGGAAAAAAATGATATTATATATTATTTATCACTGTATATTAATATATAAAGTATTATGTATATTTTTTTTATCTAAAATTAATTTTTTAATTTGTTTAAGATTAATTAATTTCTCAAATACTGAATATATATAGATGTTGAAATTTTTTCAGGACAACTAAATATTTATATAGTTGAAACACTTTCAAAGCATGTATTTTCGCAATTATAATGAATTTCCGATCTTGCTCAAATATTAGTTGCAACGGAAAAACATGCAGTGTATCTTTTAGTTTACAAATTTATTTTTTTAGCATTAGTTTTGCCTATTGCAACATTTTCGGTTGAGAGATTTTTTTTTTTTTTTGCTATGAATAATCGTGATAGTATAGGAGATCAATAGTTAAATGATATTATGGTTGTTTATGTTGAAAATGATTTTTTTAGAAGTTTTGATAAGGAATCGATTATACGACGATTTTATAATATGAAAAATCATCAAGTTGAATTGTAATCATGAACACTCAAAATTTATCAATTTATTTTTTTAGTTATTATATTATTTTAATTTCGTTCACCCTGTGTATATTTTATGGATCTGACATTGTATAAAAGATTTGTTTCAATAATATTAACCGCGCTATCGTAATAATCTAGCACATTGAAAAATAATATGCAATTTTTAAATTAAACATTAAAATAAATTGGATTATTTAAATCTATAGTGATATATAATTTGAAAATGTAATAATAAGAAAACATATAGGAAATGTTACTTTCTAGGAATATGACATTACTACATATATAATTTTTTTAATCTCATTGTCGATACACTATGTTGATATTGAAATTTGAACTTTGGAAATTGATTGACCAATCATTTTACTACATATACAATTCCCATGCCATAAATTAATAAGTTTAAAGTATATTTCGCCATGATTTTTGGATCTTAATGTAAACCAGCCAAAATTAGAATTGAATTCTACAACTTTTTTTTTTTTTAAAAAAAAAATTTAGTCAACATTTATGGTGTGCTGGTTAAAGATTAAAGAAGAAAAGATAGTGGAAGGAAATGAAATTAGTTTCATAAGTAAAGGTGTGTATTCAATCAGGAGAATTAATGACTTTTAAAGATTTTTTGAAAGAAAGATTTTTAAAGACATTATTAGATTTTTAAAGACTTTTGTAGAGTTTTTGAAATTTCTAATGATTTTCAAAGACTTTACTTTTAAATATTTTTATAGACATTTAAAGACTTTATTTTTAAAAACTTGTATGGATATTGATGGATTTTAAAAGACTTTACTTTTATGGATTATAATTTTTTTAATAAAAATATATTTCAACAACAATTATTTATCAAATCATAAAACTTTGTTCAATTCATTAATAAAGAAATTATGATACACGATATCAATTACAAAATCAACAAACCATAATAATAATAATAATAAATTTATATTTCTTATTTAATAAAAATAATTAATTCTTAAAATAATATATAAAATTATATAAATTAAAATAAAAATTACACATTATTTAATAAAATAATAATTTAAAAATATCTTTTCATTAACAATATCTCTTTATTAGTGGCGTAGGTCGGTACTGGGTAGTAGTAGCACTGTTTGAGAGGAAGAAATGATGGAATTACTAATTCGATTGAGTAGAAGCAACTTTGGTAGCTCAATCGTCGGTCGGAGATTGATTGTGTAAAAGTCTATAAAAGTATTGTGTAAAAAAATGAGAGAATTTATTCATCCTTCTATATGTATTTTTAGCTAAAAAGTCATTAAAAGTCATTGTCTTTAAAAGTTAATGACTTTTTGAATACCTACAGACTTTGAATGACTTTTTAAAAGTATTTAAAAATCGTAATTGAATACCTACAGACTTTGAATGACTTTTTAAAAGTATTTAAAAGTCATGATTGAATACCACTTTACTTTCAAAGTCATTAAAAGTGATTAAAAGTCTTGATTGAATACACCCTCTAAAATCATTTTCAAAAGAAAAATTTCTGAAGTAAAATAAATTCGGGAATATCATCTCAAAAAGGAAAAATAAATAAATCTGGTAATAAAAAAAAATTGAATATTCACTAGAAAAATGTCCACATTCATTCTCTCCTAATTTCATATGTAAATTTCCTTTTACATTTATTTCTTTTGTTTTTTTTAATTTCTTGGAAATTATTAACAGTTTATCTTATTTTTTAAAATGTTTTCTTTAAATTTTAAATTTGAATAATATTTAACCATTTAAATAGTGTTATTTTATTTGTTATTTCAAAAATTTCTAAAATTTTAAAGTTAAAAAAGCTGAAAAAATTATAGAAGAACATTCAAATTTTCGAAATTTACTTCGAATAATATTGTCGAATAAAAAAAAAAAAAGAAAAACTATATAAAATGTGATGTTGATTGCATTTGAGGGTAGTTGGGAAACCCAATCAATTAATGATTTCATCAATTTCTATTCGAGATTTTTCATTCTATCTTCGTCATTAGACTATGGGTGATTTTGATTTTGATAAAATTAATGATTTAGGTAGCATTTATCTATTTAAGTAAATGTTAATCCCATGTTTATAATAAGTGTTTACAAAACTTAAAAAGCTAACAAAATTAGCCTTATAAGATACTATTTAAATATTTAAATATTATTTTACCAAACATTATAAATAATGCGAGTAAGTTTTAGCGTGTTTGAGCAATTAAACCGCTAAAATTAGTTCAAAATTGGTTGTAGAACATATCCTATATTTTATATTTTAACATAAAAAAGAATAATCGGAAAAAAAAAAAGAATTGTATCGAAGAACAGAACAAAATGGCGGTTACAAAAACTTATCAGAAAAAATAACCACTTTCTAAAACCTTTGTACACAGAAACGTAAAACAAAGACTCGTGACACATGAGTTCGTTGCCATGTCACCACACCAGGCTGTTACTTAAAAGTTACAATACAGCCATAGTTTTGAAATCAAAAGCGTTACTACTTGCTAAAAAGCTCATAACAGCTTATACGCAGTTGCAATTGCCAATAATAATAATAATAATAAATAATTATGCTACATTTATTTAGAAACCTTACTTTATCTCGTGTTTTTTAAGCTTTAAACATCTATCAAAATAAAATTACTAAATCATACAAAATAGGAGGTGGCAGGGCAAAACGGTTACTGAACCATTACCGTTACCGATTACCGAATTCTCGATAATCAGTAAATAAACTTTTTCGGTAATTATCGATCACCAAATATAATTTACTGAAAATATTTTGATAATGTGAATATATGTTCCATGTAATAAAGATATAAAATTTTAAGATTATGGTTATCTTTTTTTTTTTTTTTAAATTATGTTACAGAATAAAACCAGATGAACGATGATCAACTAATGAAACATTAAAGATTCAACTCAAAATTTCAATTATGCAACACAGCTGGCTTCGATAAATTATGTACGCTTGGATTCAATAATTTCAGTAACTGGTTTTACCGAACTTTTTTTTCCATAATTACCGCTACAAGCTGATTATCAAATTTAATTACTAATTACGAAAATAGGTAACCGAAATACCCTTTTCTTAGTAACTGATTACTGAAATTTTTCGATAAATTGTTCATTAATCGGTAATTACTGAATTCCGCTCGCCCCTAGTCGCATGAACCTATTCATGTTTAGATTTAGTGGTGTTTAAAAAGTTAATATTAATCAATTAATTTGATAAATTTACAGCCCTATAAGTTTTGATAGTATGATATATTATTATTTGATATGTATATGGATTTTTAATTATTTGTTTTATAAAATATAAAATACTTAAAAATAAGTTATAATTTAGACTAAAAAAGTTTATAATTTGTTTATCAACGCTGGTTGATAAGTAATTGATAAAATAATTGTTTTGTTTGTATAGTAAACCAAACGAATATTGTATCGAAGAAGTAAACCAAACGATCCTATCATACATACACTCATTAGATAAAAAGAATTAAAACATTACTAAAATAATTAATTTTACAAAAACAAATCTTAATATTTAGTATCTCTAATGTTACGGTGAATTATTTTCATTTGATGGACATGTTAAAAAAAATGGAAATAATTTAAAAAAAAAAAACCCTTCTCCAATTATCTGACCATGTAGCTGATGCGTCAATACACAATGTCCAGCAGTCTTTATATTTCTGGAAGGTTTGCTAGATATTGTCCATACATTAAAGTTGTTACGTGAGTAGGTATCCATTAAATTATAAACTATTAAATTGTAAACCCTAGAAAGATAAACAAATGGAAAATAAAAAATGTTGAATTGAAAACAGTTTTTTAAAAGTTAAACTTTAGATAAACGGTTAGCCAAGTAATCGTATATATCTTCTATTTTAATTAATACATCAACGCAATCCACATTACCATTAGAGATGCTTAAAAAATTAGATTAAATTTAAAATTGTGCTTATCCAAAAAAAAATATATACATATATCGTTGATCTCAATCAAATCTAATTTAAACGAATATATTTATAGTAATTAATTTAAAATGTTTGACTCAAAAAAATCATTTTCAAAAACATAATAAAATGGATATATAAGAGGGGCATTATAGACATTTCGTTTAAAGTTTCTTATATAAAAACCCAACAACAGTCAGTCCTTCACATTGGGGTGGCTGCAACAGTTATATCATACAAACAAACAAAAATACAGCATATATATGGTATATAAAAAAAAAAGAATGGTGAAAAACAAGAAACTTGTTCTTCCGTTCTTCTTCTCCTTCATCCTTCTTTCTGGTTTTATTGTCCAAATCCATGGCAAGAAGCAAACAGAAGCACTTTCTGATCTTTTGAACGCGAAATTCAGGGGCAATTCTGGAATAGACATTAGTCTTTTTCATGCAACTCAACTTGTAAATACAACTTCGAGAATTCATCATCTTAATCCTTCTGATATTGGTTCTAAAGAAAATGATAGAATTCTGAAATTGCCAGGTCAACCTACGGTTAGTTTCTCTCAGTACGGTGGTTATGTCACCGTCGATAAAGCCGCCGGCCGGGCTTTTTACTATTATTTCGCAGAAGCTCAGCATTCTAAAGATTCTTTGCCTCTTCTTCTTTGGCTTAATGGAGGTAATTATTATCTATTTTGTCTTTTTTAAGATATTTTTGAATTTTTTGAATTCGATTTGAAAAATAAAAAAACTGATTTTAATATCTCAAAATATCTCGAAAATAACCTTATCTAGAAAGTATGAAATTTGAAATCAGATGAATCGTGTTTGAGTTCTATTCTAATATATATATATATATATAATTCTACTCTAAAGTCAATGCAATTATGGACCTAATTTTTTTGAATGAATAAATTAATTCATTAAATTAAATCCGTCTTATTACTTATTATTAGGTAAATATTATTAATTAAGTTTTCTAGTTATGTTTTTAGTATATTTAGGATTCTTTTAATTTTTTTTAAAAAAAAAGTTAGTTTCTCAAAATATATTGAAAGGTAACGGTTTAATCTCTTTCAAATTATTTGCTTATTAGATTTAGATGTTGGTATTTTTGTAATTTAAAATTATTTATACAACTTTTTGTAATTTCCAGATGAGGGATTGTATCTACACGAGAGATGTATTTACAAAGTTATAATCTAAAAAAAAATATAATTGATAATTTTAAATGTAATTTGAAAACACAAATTTTTTGCGTTTATTTTAGATATTTGGGATTTCTTCATTCTTTAAAAAAATAATTATTGTATATAAAATGAAACTTTTATTTATCAAAATTAACAGTGTTACTAGTAAGTAAAAACTCTAAAAATTATCTTAAAAAGTGTTGTGAAACACATGCTAGCCCACCATATTCTATGCAATAATGACAATTCGATCTATTAATAAATTTTTGTAAGAATATTTTAATTCCATTATAATAATATTTTGTTTAAGTCAAGTACAAAAAGTAATTTTTTGTTTATCTTAAAATTAAGATTAGATTAGATATTAATTAATGACTCATTTCCCAAAAAAATACAAAAGTTTCAAACCTACTTAAATAAAATAATAATAAAAACAAACAAAAATATTGGAACCTCACATGGCCAATTGGAATTTTGCCACCCTATACTGGATTCCAATCCCATTCTTCACTCCTGTGCAAGATTTTCATGTGTTCTAATCTTAATTAAAAAAAATTAATGGAGGTTTGGATTTAATTATGTTAGTTAATCATTAATGTAATTTAATTTGAAAGGTATTGATTCAATTATTGTTTGGTTACTAATCATTATCTGTATATGCTTCACCTTATATGTACACAAAGCATGTGCCCCCATCTGTAACTGGTATTTTATTTGTCATTTTGTATTATTATTTTTTTCCAGGCCCTGGTTGCTCCTCTTTGGCTTATGGTGCAATGCAAGAACTTGGACCATTTAGAGTACATAGTGATGGCAAAACTCTTTACAAAAACAGATTCTCTTGGAATTATGGTATTTTTTTTTAATTTTTAGACTCCATATTATTGTTTAAATTGGCTGAAAACTATATATATTTTGCACTGTGTGACTGTTCTCATTATATTTGAACAGTTAGAGGATCTATTCAGCCGACCCCAATTTGTAACTTATAATTGACCTGAATCTTTAGTTTTTTTTTTTATTTGAAAATTGCAGCTGCAAATGTATTGTTTCTTGAATCACCAGCTGGAGTAGGATTTTCATACTCAAATACATCAGAAGATTATAATAAAAATGGTGACAGAAAAACAGCAGAAGATAATTATATTTTTTTGGTGAATTGGCTAAAAAGATTTCCTGAATATAAAGATAGAGATTTTTACATTTCTGGAGAGAGCTATGCAGGGCATTATGTGCCTCAACTTGCACATACCATTCTTTACCACAACAAAATGGCTAATAACACTATTATCAACCTTAAGGGTATTTTAGTAAGTTTACTTTCTTTTTCTATCTCTACCTATATAATTTGAAATTTCTTATATTTCTTCTTTATTTAGTAGAATTACATTTATTATTTTTGTTTCTTTTAAAATCAAAGAAAATGATTGAAATTGGAAATTAATAATTTTGGTATCACTCATTTTTTTCTATTTGTCTTTATTTCCACACCTTATGCATCATTGACCTTGACATTATTGATTAGCTAGCAACCACAATAATATCAGGTTTGGTTTTGATTCTTAATTTTTAAAATAAAAAACTGATGGGGTGGATTGATGTTTACTACTCGGTTTGATTCGGCTTTTGGTTTAACCTTATTACAATTTTGGTTTATTTTAGTGAAAAAAAAAAATTGTCATTTAAAGGTTTTTGACTGAATTAACCAACTGATAACAATTTTGATTTCTTTCGGTAAAAATTTTTAATATTTCCATTTTAGTTTGATTATGTACGAAAGGCTTTGGTTTGAACGGAAATGGTCAAAATCAGTTCGGTTAAACCAACTACTGAGGTCTAATGGATCGTACTGAAATATAATGTAATTTTAAATTATGAATAATTAAACCAAATGTTATAATAATTTTTGTTTTTATTTTTGTTTGTAAAAATTGCAGATTGGGAATGCAGTGATGAATGATGAAACAGATAATATTGGAATGTATGATTTTTTTGCTTCACATGCCTTGGCTTCAAATGAAGCAGTGGCCAAATTGAAGAAATATTGTGATTTTTCACCCAATGCATCAGCTCAATCTTCTATTTGCAATTCAGTAAATGAAGCAATCTTCAAAGATCTTTCTTATCTTGACATTTACAACATTTATGCCCCAAAATGTGTCACTCCAACCACCACAACCAAACCCAAGGGTGGTTCTGTAAGTTAACTAATCCTTAATTAACATTTCTTAATTCACTCCTAATCATATATCTTAATTGTTAAGGCACATTACCCCTAATAACGTATCGTAATCATCCATTTCAAAGCATTTTATTCAATCTTGATTTGAGTATTTACATTATTTTTATGCCAAAGCATATTTTGTAAATAAAATACGCTGAAATAGATCGTTTTAGCCATGATTTGAGTTGTTGTATTATATTTTTTGTCCAACTATATTTTAAGAATGAAATATGTTGAAATTACCCATTTTAGAGCGTTTCGAATTTAATCTGAGTGAAACTCTATATATTTTTTTTGTCGATTTAATTGATTAATTTGTATCTAATTTGGATTGCAGTTGGAGAATTTTGATCCTTGCAGTGATTATTATGTTTATGCATATTTGAATACACCTGAAGTGCAAGAAGCATTGCATGCAAATGTAACAAAAATTGATCATGATTGGGAGCCTTGTAGTGATGTGATCAAAAAGTGGGGAGATAGTGCTAATACTGTTCTTCCTCTTCTAAAAGAATTCATGGCCAGTGGACTTAGGGTTTGGATATTTAGGTAAGTTAAATTAATTAGTTAATTATTAAATTAATATGGGTTTTAGAAGTAAATTAATTTTACAATTAATCTTTAATATTGGTTGTTGTTATGCAGTGGGGATATTGATGGAAGAATACCTGTTACCGCATCAATTTATTCCATAAATAAGTTGGAACTTCCAATTAAAACAGAATGGCATCCTTGGTATCTCAAAGGAGAGGTATTATGCACAAAAATTTTCTTAAATTGACTCTAAATCGAGTTATCAAACCGAACCAAACCGAGTTAAATTGTTTTTAAATTGACTTCCAAATTATTTATATTTTTATTGACTGCCCAATTTTTATTAAAAAATTTCAAGTAAATTAGTATAATTTATTTGTTTGTGTGCATTTTTTTGAAAGGTTGGAGGATATACACAAGTTTACAAGGGAGATTTGACATTTGCTACAATAAGAGGGGCAGGGCATCAAGTTCCAAGCTATCAACCACTTAGAGCACTTTCTGTAATAAAACATTTTCTTAATGGCACACCTTTGCCTGATACTAAAAGATACAGTAATTAATTAATAATTAAGTGATTTTGGAATTTGGTTTATGATAATTTGCTTTGATTAGGGGGTGATAATTGCTTTTGTTTAGGGTTTGTATTAATGATAATTTGTCTAATTTAGTTCTATTCTTCTACTCTGCAAATTCCTTTTAGTTTAAGGAAACAAATATGTTATTTGCGGCAAGTTATTTAATGATTGTGATATCACTATTTCCATATTTTAGAAATGATAATCAATTATTCCTCCAATTTCATTTGATTGCAAGCAATTTTAGAATTTGTAAATTTGTCAATGGTCTTTGCATTTAATTTGATAATTTTTTCTATATCTAGGTAAGCTAACCACCATCAAATTTCCATAAAATAAATATATATTGATTGGGAAAATAATATAAGTATAAAGGAAAAACCTAAAAAAAAGAAAAACAAAGTTAAAAAAAAAAACCTTCATTTTATTCTGAAAAAATTCATTTCTCGAAAAAATAAACTCATCATAAGCATCCAATCATTATATAAGTTTTTGTTGATGATTTCTAGTTGTTCATCCATGGGGCCTAATTTACTATGCAAAAGTCTTCTATATTCCACTTATGAATAGGATTTACTTTGCAAAAGTCTTCTATGCAATAGAGGCTTTGTTTCTTTGTCCTATGCTAGTTTGGAGAGCCTTTATTAGTTTTCTTTTCTTGTGATGCGTCACAATTTTGTCTTAGTAATTTTTTTTGACAAAAAACCACGATAAAGACTCCACAATTTTTATTAATTATGTAGATAAATTAATATAGGAGCTCGTAATTTGGCTAGAGTATCCCATCGTCAACATACTAGTCAGGATTTAAAATAGTGTTGTTATTTGTTTATTATTATTAATTTATTTTCTACATCGACTTTTTAAAAATTAATTTTTTAAGAAATTAAGGTATTTATGTAAATTTAAATAAAAAATTCTTTAACTACTAAAAGGATTTTTCGTTGACTTTAGGGCAATGATTTTGAAACTCTCTCTTCATATGAGAAGACATAATAATTACTTGCTAGATTATATTTCTCAATTTGTGTGTTTAATTAACAACTCAGAAAATAATTAATATGTTTGTAAGTAATGATTAAAGTGCTAAAACTATACTAATTAGGAATTTCAATATCTAGTTTTTTAATTAGAATTTTGAAGTTTTGTTTTTCTGAAAATTTACATGTTTGAATGGGGCATGCAATGGAGATGCAATTATGCAAATGGATCTAGAACTAATGAATTAGTTCTCACCAAAAGCAGGACTTTTGGGCCTAATGTGGGCTGGGTTCTTTAACTACTAAAAGGATTTTTCGTTGACTTTAGGGCAATGATTTTGATACTTTCTCTTCATATGAAAAGACATAATCATTACTTACTAGATTATATTTCTATCTCAATTTGTGTTTAATTAACAACTCAGAAAATGATTAATATGTTTGTAAGTAATTATTAAAGTGCTAAAACTACTAATTAGGATCTTCAATATCTAGTTTTTTAATTATATTTTTGAAGTTTTGTTTTTATGAAAAATTTACTTGTTTTGAATGGCATGCAATGGATTGGAGATGCAATTATACAAATGGATTTAGAACTAATGAATTAGTTCTCACCAAAAGTAGGACTAAGGTGGGCTGGGTTCTAAGCCCAAAAATACAAAATGTGGGCCAACACAAAGCTTCTTGTTCCATACATGCTCAAAGTGCAACCTCAATGATGGAACCTCTTATTTAATGGCTAATAGTGCCTATGACCTATCAGATGCTGGTTCACTATTTTGAAGCCTTTCCCTGCATTAATGGAACATGTAATTAGTATATAATAGTGATATACATACATGTTCTCAAAGAAATTCTTTTTTTTTCCAAAAATAATAATAATAATAATTTCAACTCAGGCAATAAGACACATTTGCAAATTTGCATAACATATACGATATCTTTTAATTACTAACAAATTGAATATTGTGAACTACATAACTAACATTAGTATAACTCTGCGATATTAGACGATTGATTCTTGGTAAAATTACTAAAACAAAAAATTGATACTTACATGGATGAAGATATGTTGAGTTTGATTGGAGCCCAAAACCTTGTTATCTACAAGAGAAGAGTGTGTCTTATTAAGTCCCAATTGTTTGGAAGTAGGGTTTGATTTGAGGAGGAAAGTGATTCCAAGACCGATTTCATTGCATGGTATTTGTAAGTA
>CATIWJ010126112.1:0-11477 GCA_949640765.1 Croton laevigatus | reverse complement strand
CCATTTTTACGGGCACGTTAGGCAATACGTCAAAGTATACGAAAAACTACCTAAGAACCCATAGTAATTTCAGGTCTAAGGATTCTAGTATAAGCATTGCATGAGAAATACTTATGACCGTTTCCACATGTAGTATTCTCAATAAGTAGATCGATCCAGTATGCAGTTCTCTAATACGTACTATGTATCTCTAATCGATATCCCATATCCTATGACCCGTAAAACAAGATCATCTCATAAAGTACATACTAGTCTTAATTTATTATTACTCCTATGATAATAATCGACTAGGGATATTTAGAATAGTGTTCTTTTGATGTTTTAAGTTTTACTATCCAGATCACATATCTGATAAGTAAAACAGAACTTACTATTTAAGAAAATTCATCAAATAAATTGCACAGAAAATATAAAATGACAAATTTATTCTCATAAATAAATAATAATCCATTTTACAAAGAGCCGGGGCTAGGGCTTACACTAATATGCTTCACTTAGTTTTGGCCCTCTTTTAGCTAGGATTTCAGGTTAGGGTGGAAGAATATGAAGAAGATGATGAAAATGAAGAGAGGAATGTTTGAGAGTAAATGAAGTAGAGGTGGCAGTGGAAATGAGAAGAGAATGAGGGATTTTAGCCTCTCTAACTCTTATATATTAGTGGTTAGGGGGCTAGGGCTTTGGGTTGATTGCATGGGCATGATTTAAGGCCAAAGCCATATGCTTATCTTTCCTTCATTCATCTTCTTTTTTTTTCCCCCCCAATTTGGGCCCTAAGCCAAAGCTTAAACTCTTCCTTTCAATTCATTTTTTTTAAAAAAACAACATGGGCCTAAGCCCAAGTCCAACTACATCTCACTTCATTTAAGCCCAACTCATACTTTCTCTTAGAGTCTATTAGTCTTCAATTGATTGACCGACGACCATATGCTTATTTCTACTCACACCAATGCAATTAGCTTTACTGTGGTTTTGAGTGCATGTAGTCATGGGGGATAGTAGAGAAGGGGAAGGAGTACTTTGATATGATTCAAAAGAGGTTGGTTTGTTGCATGGTGGATATGTTAGGGAGGGTAGGAAAGGTAAAAAAAGGCTGAGGAGTTGGTTTAGAGGATGGAGGCGAAGCCTAAGATGGTGCTTGAGGATGAAAATGTTGCCGTTTTGTGGATATTTAGTTCACGCTCCAACCAAGACATTGAGGTCCACCTTCCGTAATTCTTTGATGCAAGGTACAACTAGAAACTTTTAGGTAATTTAGGAGCTAAAAGTATTCATTAGTTTTTGGAGGGGCTAAAAGTCAAAAAATTAAATAGTTTAATGGCTAAAAAATGTTATTGGCCTAATTCAACATTACATTCAAAAACACTACATAAAATTATAACAAAATCCTGCACTGCAACTTACACAGCAATTATGGAAATCGAAGTGCTATAGATTCAATTTGACGGATAATCCTCCATTTAGAGAAAGAAAGGTTATTGCCACCTAATTACAAAGTCAAACAAGTAAAAATAAAATGCATATGCAAAGGTGGTTAATTCAACACAAATAATAAAAGAATTAGACAAGCCATAGCCCACATCAAAATTTTCAATTTCATTCATTTTTTCCCAGAAAACAATTAACTAGTAAGTATTCAAAATTCTCTAAGAGTTAGTTTGTCGATTACAAAAGCAGCCAGTTATCCTTCTCTTTCTTTCCTTGCATTTTGCTGGCAACCAAACATTCCTAAAAACTGAAGAAACATAAATTTGAAAATGGAAAGCTAGAGATTCCAATAAACAGATCAAATAACAAGTGAAAACAAACAATCATATAAATATATCAGTATTGAACAAAAACATGCTATTTTACAAAGATTAAAACTCAAAATTATTCAAAGTCATAAAAAGACAATAATATGAAATTTCAGTAACCAACAACCAATTTTCAATAAAAACACGTTCATTTCTATAAGAAACTTCAAGATTTTAGTCACAAATTTGATTCAATAATATGAAATCTCAGTCACTAATTTTTATAATCAACTCTACTATCACTAATCACGGATATAAGCACACAATTACAAAATCTGTAAGGTTAAGATGTTATAATATGAAATTTCTGCTATAACAAAAACTAAATATGAAATTGCTTTCCGAGAATCAAATGCAAATTAAAACGACAGAAAGCTTACCTGAGTTTTCGACTCGAGCTTTGTCGCAAAGAGAACAGAGAAGAGAACCAGCCTAACCAACTGGATTGGTGGCCTTCGTCGTCGCAAATAGAAGCCGGCCACCAGTTCACCCTCCTCCCCTGCAGCCCTCCTCCTCTGCAGCCACCAATTCTGTGAATTACGGATTTGATTTTTGAATCGGTGCTCTGTTCTTCTCTTTCCGCACGCCAGTGTATTTTATTTTGCGAGTGGGTTTGTTTCTTTGTTTTTGGCATCCCTTTTGTATGAGATTAACATCTTATTCAATGGTTTTTTTCTTTTTTTTATTAGAAGGATTGTTTTTTACATTATTTAGCTCTTAGTGGCATTTTAGGTATTATATTTGAATTGGAGCCCGACTATAAAACAACTACTATTTTGTTATTGATTATTAAGTTTAGGTATACTAAGGCACATAAATAGCTTCTTAATTTTGTAAAATTGTTGCTGTCTATCGCTGACGACGTGTTTGTCAATTTGTCTGAATCATAGTATGTCGGTGAGTCTAATTTTGTTAACATTGGGGTCAACGTTAAATTATAATCTTTATTTTAGTAAAAGTAATGCTGGTTACAATAGAAATTTTAATATATTGAATGTCCTCAACAACATTTGAATGTAAAGAACCTCTGCATGGTTCCATTATAATGCGAGCATCCTACAGCTTCCCGTTTGTTCTCAGCAAATTCAGGAAGCATGATTTTGAGGCAGGGTGTCTCGATTTCCTTTTGTTTTTCTGTCTCGCTTTCCTTTTGTTTTTCTTTCTCGATTTCCTTTTGTTTTTCTGTCTGGCTTTCCTTTAGTTTTTCTCGTAGAGTGTCTAGAAATCCTTTTTCATCTGCTTGATCTTTCCATGTCTTGAAATCTGATAAGCTATCAAGTAAATCATTTTCCTTAGCTATGATCACAAGTTCTTGTTTAGCCATTATAGCCCATCCCGAGCCAGTGCTATCAAAGCCAAGAAGTTGAAAGAGCTCCTTCATTATGTTGTCCTTGTTCCCCATTTCATATTTAGAGATCCACATGCTCTTTAATCTGTACCAAAATAACTGAGCCGAATTCTTGTCTAGTTTTTCAAATTCACTCGAGTCTTGGTGGCTTAGATTACACTTTCCGACATACAAAATCTTCAGGGGGATTTTTGCGAGTTCTTTAACTCCTCCAGTTTTCTCCCAAAGTTTCTTAGGAAACTCTGTATCCCCTCCACCATAGATGCATATTATAGCATCTTTGCCTTTCCAATCCTTAGTTTTTGGATAAAGGTCATCTATAATCAAATCAATACTCCACTTCATATCTTTCCACATGGCCTCTTCCGGCGAAGAAGGGTTCGGGATCACCTTTTGGAGCCAGATCGCTATCTTACGCGGTGCTTGAACACATACGACCTTCCCTTTGTCATTAAGTGCTACAACAATAGTCCTTCCATCATAATGCCAAAATTGTTTGACGAATCTAATTGCTACTTCATTAATCATTGATAACTCGTACACTGAGTACCATGGCATTTGCTCCTTTTTCTTTTTAAATTCTTGTTGAATTATGGTTGGATTCTCAATATTTTGATTAAGCACGAGGTGTTTTGGAGGGGTGGTTAGATCTTCGATTGGGAGCCATACTATCTCATACTTGCTTTTGTCCTTTCCTGTGCCCTTCTGACTTTCTGTGTACATATGCTTTAGAGGGGTTAGCTCTTCTTGTGAGATGTTGCAGTCTGATATCAGCAATAACAACGGCTTCTTGTTTTTCAAATGATCTACATTAACCTGTTTTTGCGAATGGCACATAATATAATAAATGTTAAGCCTCTTTTAAAAAAAAAAAAAAGAAATCAATGTTAAGCAGTTTAGTAGTAGTAGTAATGGAACAGAGAACGTAGATCAAACCCTCTGCTTTGTTGTTCCATTGATGAGTGGTTGCCAATTATATTTAGCTGAAACAAAAATCTTCAGAATGTCCAAGCAATTCAACTCATTGTCGAAGATAACTTCATAAGATTTGTCATGATCTACAGAAAGACGTTACTTTAATTGATTGCACATATGCATGCTAAAATGATCTGGTATATGTGAATATATAACTTACCAATGGCATATGGGTACATGGTGAGATGCTGCTCAAGTGCATGAATGAATCTGGATGATTCTTTTCTTTCTTCTTCCACTTCACCAGGACTTGAGGTCTTTGGACTGGATTCTGATTCTTTTACGTTGTACTTCCAATCGGAAAAATTAACTAAGCTGTGCAAAATTTTTTCTCCTTTTGCTATGATCTTGATATCTAAACCACAACATAAAACAGCCCAACCATCCCCACTAGATCCCAAGTTATGAATCAAAACAATGTCTTGCAATACCGGATCGTCGTAGATTGTTTCTCCTAATTGCATCTTTGAATGTGCCAAGTTTTCCAATCTTTTCCAAAACTTCATTTGATCATTCTCTTCCAATGGGCTTTTTATGGCTTGATCATTCTGTTTCAATCGGCTTTTTATAGTTTTAGTAATCCTCCGTGTTCGCTTATTTGGTTTCGGCGTCCCCACATAAAGCATATGCAGGGGAGCCTTTGCAGCTTCCGCAACAGATGGCGCTCCGGTGGTGAACATCTGAATCCACTCCATATCCTCTCCTCCATAGAGGCAATTGGATTCCTTTCCTGGTTTGAACTGGCAATCAATGTCGTATAATCAGACAATAAGTTATAACTAGCCGTTTAGAGTTGGGTTAAGTGAATAATATGTATGTTTTTTACAAGTTTTAAGCTGTAATTATGAATATATGACAATAAATTTATAGGATTTAAGAAGAGTTTATAGTGGGTGTAATACCAACTCCTGGATTTGTGAAGGTCGATCGGCGCTGAACAGCAGCTCTAGGTTGCAAGATTTATCCATCCATAGATCTTTCTCCTTTAATAATGTGAATGGGTAAGCCTCATACCCCCAAATCCGTATCATTGGAAATGCATCTGGGCAGACAACTTGTCCTTGTTTATCTATCACTACGATTATCGGTTTCCCCTTAAATTTCCACACTTCTGCCATTTTTTTTACTTGATCAGGAATCAATGAAAGCTCATTCACTGTGTACCATTTCATCATCTCTCTCTTCTCCTCAAACTTGCTCTTATCCTCAAACTTTTTGTCATCATCATTCCCTTTTCTATCAATCATTGGGAGCCATACAATCTCTAGTTCGTTTCGTCGCTTTTTTATTTTTGCCCTGGACTTGCTATTTATATCTTCAATAATTGCAATATCCTCTTCAGAGATGTCTAAGTCTGATATAAGCAGAAACACCATTTGTTTCCGCAGATCTTCCAAGTCAACCTATTTGATTTTATTAGTACTCTGAGAACAATTACTAATCCGAAAAGAAAAGAAAATTTATGACCAACCTTTTCGTTGTCCTTAACTAGTGGCTGGGGATCCCTTCCATCAGTCAAGAGCGCTCTTAAAACATCCATGTTGTCAACTTGTGGAAATTCCAATAGGCTCTTGATTGTTTCAACGGTTTTGATAGCTTTCTTCGCCACTGCAGTTTTTATGCATTAGACTACCACAAATGTAAACGAGTCATATTAGGAATATATTTTCAATTACCTAGACTGGTATCAAACGGTTTCTTGAGAACTTGCAGGCACTGTTTCCTCTCCTCGAGTTGTTCTGTCAATCTGTTTAGTTCAATCATCTCTATGTCTGATACCGAATATCTGAATGAAAGCACCATATGTTTATGTATGTGAATTGAAAATAGTAATAACAATGAATTTAATAACTAGAAAACATACTTAAGATCCATGGTGATGAAACGGGTGATCATTGACGCACAAACCAAGATACTTTTGATACTCCAGTAGATGGTGACTGGGATAATTTTTTTTTCGTCTAACTTTTTATATGTTTCCTTTACTTCTAAAGATTTGTCTTCATCCACGAGTTGGCTTTGAACGTTCTGGAGTTCAATAACGCATTTCACCACGTCCATGGTAGCTCTCACAATATCATTAACTTCTTGCAATGCATGATGAGGGGATTGCTTGTGGATATCAGACACTTGTTTCATTGATTCCCCGAGTAGGTGTGATGAATGCTTGAGAGCTAGGTGCCAGCAATCTCCATAATTCAAAGCAAAAGCTGTCAGGCATAGTATCAGTTTATCTTCCCATCTATAGTCTCTCACGATCTTGAATATTGAGAGTACTGTGTAGTGCAGATCTGCTTTCCTCGAAATGTCGTAAGCAATCTGAAAATTTTCTACATATTACACCTTGGTCATGAAATGTTAGTATCTATAACCTATAAAAGCGGTATGTCATAGGGTTTCGAACATGTTTGACACCCCTAAAATTTAATTTTTTTTTTCAAATAACATATTTGGTGTGGATAAATGAATTAAATACAAAATAATTTTTATCATTGAATTAGCAATTATATAAATTTTATAATAGTATCAAATTCTGTAAATTATGATCGACTAAATTTGATATAAGTATCCGTACAACCATCCAACGAGTGATTTGAAAACAAAAATAGAAAAAAAAAAATCAAATACTCAGATTCCGGACCCATAGCCATTCTCATATAAATGTCACATCATACGTGGTGCAATAGAAATAGAAATAGGCTAAAAGCTTTATCTTGCTTTTTGTATTTTTTTTTTCAAATTTTAAAATAATTATATTATCTCCATTTCAATATTAATGAAATTTTAGTACAAATCGTTATTTTTAATGAGTAAGACTTTTCGTCATTTTTTGTTAAAATGGTACGATTTTACCATTTATCTTAGAGTGGATATAATTTGTTTCTAATGTATGTGGTGTCCACTTTTATAATAAGTGGATGTGAGTTGATTATTTTTTAGGATAGAATGAAAAGGAAATTATACAAAAAAATGAAAGTGAATAGTAGAGGTATCAATAATTATGGAACGGAGGTAGTATTAAATTTGAGAAAACTTTTCAATTTCTTTTATGCAGGGAAGAATTAATAGTTACATTAATTTCAGCTCATTAAAATTATTGATACTCAAATATATGTCACAATTATTTATTTTAGTAATTACAAAAATAATAATAACAGTTTAATTTTTAGATAATTAAATTAAATATTATAATAAGAAATAATTTATAATAAATTCATTTTAATATTATTTTAAAAAAAAAATTTTCTTTGATAACATTCAAATTTTCTTAATTATTTGAACTTGTATTATAAATTGAGCAAAAAATAAGTTTATACAGTTAAAGTTTTAGTCATTTATTTTTTATAATACAAAGTTAAATTTTATAATTTATAACTCACTAGCAAATATGAATACAAAAAATCCAAAAAAAAAAAAAAATATATATATATATATATATATAATTAAAAAAAAAAAAAACCTGGAAGAGCACTTTATCTCGAGTGCTCTAGCCTTACTTTAATATTGAAATATACAAACCTCATATGCAATTTTATCCAGTATATAATTGAATCTCTCACGCGTGCGAATGAGTTCATGTCGGTGAGTCTTATCTTTCATGTAATCTTCATCTTCCTGCAGAACAAAAATGGAAAAGGAAGTTTCAACTTATTTAATAAAAATATACTTATAAACACGCATGTCCAAATAACATTTAGCTCAAATGAGAATAGTGATGTATTTTCTTGACCCAAGAGTCACGGGTCCAAATTTTAGTAATGCTATGAATGGAAATTTAACTAATCGATAAAAAGAAAATAAAAAACTCACACATTTATATATATACCATAACAGTTCTATTAAAATTTCGGATGGCACGATTAAGGATGTCATCCACTAGATAGAGAAGACGTTTGACATCAGTCTTGTCGAGCTCCTTAACTTCCTTTTGAATAAAATTTCCTAACTCAATATCCTTGACGATTGATATTTCTTCATGGGGTTTCCATGCCCTAAGCTCTACCTTCTTCTTTTCCTTCTCTGCCAGAGTTTGTGAACTATATCCGCTCATTTTATCGTTAACTAATTAAAATCAGTTACGCACCACTTCATTAAATGGCTTCTTTATTTATGCAATTTTCCTTGCTTCAATTGCAAGTAAAGTCCTTCAATTTTATTCTGTATTTTTTTTTTTTTTTTCACTTTACTCAAAGCATAATATTCCCTAGTCCCCATGTTTCACGTTCCCAGCATCTTTATAATTTTGTTTATTTTTCTTCTTTCATTTTTTCTCTTTGGTTACCTCCTTTTCAATGATTCTTGAATGTGATTTGCACTCATTCACCTGTTAAGCCACTGGTTATTTGATTTTGTAATATTTTAAATTATAATTTATTTATATTTATTAATTATATATAAAATTAAATACAAAAAATATTTATATTAATTTGAATAGTAATATTAGCCAAATATCAAAGACAAAATCATAAATTTTTCTTGAAATTTTTACTATTAATTTGAAATTTAAAGATTCAATATTTATTATTACTATTATTCACACGTATGTCTATCAATTTCTAAAATATTATTTTTCAAAATTTAATGGATTTTGAGTTTGTTTTCTAAAATGAAAAATAATTTTTAAAAATCTTTTTAATATTGTATTTCTATGGGATATATATAGGATGAGTTTTCTTCTTTTTTTTTTCTTTTTTTAAAAACATTAGTGCATCTTATTTAATAACAAAATACAGACCCATTAAATTTTTATTTCATTTTAGAACTATTAGTCAACAAACCTTTCACGCGCCCCTATTTTCTTCCGTTCTCCAACTCTAACTGGTTTTGTATACACAACGACTATAACTTACCGTTGGTCTATCCACTACTTGAGACTCTTCTACCACCAACATACAAGAAAGAAAGGAAAGCTCAGATACAGCAACAGATCCAAGTTCTGAAGGAATCGCAAATCAAGAAAGCCCCAAAAAGCCAAAATGCTTCTACTACTTCGTTGAGACTACTCTTAGTACCCGATATCCTCAATGCTTCCGGTTCATCAACCAATTGCTGCCCAGGGAGAGACTTGTCGTAGATAAGCTCTGCTTTTGATTTTGAAATTGAAACATTAATTCGACATATTTCGAATCAAGATCCCTAAATCCTCTCAATCACAGTCACAATTTTGTTTCTTTGACATTTCTCTACTAATTGTAGTTCCTCAATCTCAAAAGAAATCAAATATCTCACTATAGATCGACTGCGACTTCAGGTGACAAGGTACTGCCTCTCATCATCTTCTTTCTCTGTTAATGATTTTGAATACTGAAGGTTCTTTTTTTTTTCTCTCAATTAGGTGACAAAATTACTGAGCTCATTGATAATTTTGCGTTGAGTATACTGTTTCCATGATAATCTGAGGGCGTTATCCTTGAAACCCTTAGATTCAGTAACGAAATCAACCAAAATTCCATCCATGACTGGCACATTATCATAAATTACAGTCATTGGTTATACTTTCTTCTATTTTCTTATTTGATTGGTGATTTCTGAGAATACTATTAATTTGAGATTTAAGCTTTGAATTAGAAACTCCATGATTCAGTCGCTTCTACTTAATTACTTGGATGATCCAATTGAAATTTCTGAATTTTGTGGAAAAGAATAGTTTAATCCAATTAAACATACTGAAATTATTAGTGAATTATTGATTGTGATATTGTTATTCAATTTAATGAGTTGTTTTGCTAGAATAGTATTCTAAATTGGAATTTTAGCGCCCATGATTTATGTTACTTAGTCTATATAATTGTGTATACCAAGAGTTTGATGAAATATCTAAAAGAAAAATGGCAAAATAATATGTGTGCTATGCTAGTATTGCTGAAAAGCACCTAAGTTTAAGTAGTAAATGTACAATTAATGTTTGTAGTGAATAATGAAAGTTGAGGTGTTTGGTAAGTTAAAGTAGAATCTGAATTTTTGTAGGACTTGTTAAGGATTGATAGAGAATGATTTAGGTAAATGTTAAATATTAAAACTCTATATGTATGTAAAAAGCCTGAGAAAAGAGTTACAAGGAATCTAAAATTGTTAGGAAAAATTAAACCCAAAGAATGGTGAATGTCCCTATTTCTGCCAGATTCACCGTTTCATTTTGCGGCGCAAAAACAATACACTTAATGAGGGAATTAAGCAAAATACCAAAAAGGAACATTAATCCTTTGTGTATTTACTATATATCTGGAAAGTTTCAAGATTTTAAACCTGAGAATTAAGAGAAAAGTGATGGTTTCTAAAGGACAATAAAGTTGCCTCTATTTCTATGGCATATTCAATGTCTCAGTTTTCGGTGCAAATATGGAAAACATAGCGATGGAATTGGGAAAAATTTAAAACATGAAACTTAATCCTTGTTATGTCTAATATGAATCTGGAAAGTTTCATAATTTTTGGACTTAGGGATTGAGAGATAAATTGATATTTTTAGTACAGCAAATTGAATGATTTCATTTATATATCTCTCTTTTATTAATTTTTGATTTAGTTTTAAGCTGTTTGTTAAATATGTGTTAAATAATTATTCAATGGAAGTTGAATTGTTTCGGAATTCTTGTTTTCGCATATTTTAGTTAGTAATAGTCTTTTTTCTACTTTTATTAGTTTGGTTTTTAAAACTCGTAATTTGTTGAATATGTGTTGAACAGCTATTGTGTCACATCCCAAAGACTGGGTAAGAAAATTTGGAACCCGAATCGTCCCTTGAGTTATCGAGGTGGTTTGACAAAAGGTTAATAAATTGAGTTAGGTTGGACATGGAGGGAAAATAAAATTAGATGTGAGTTGGGCTAACAGAAGGATATGGGCCTAATCTTGATCATGGGCTTTGAAAAAAAAAGAGAGAAAAGAGAAATACAAGAAGAGAAGAAAAGGTTTGAGCTAAAGCCTAAAATTCTAAACTCTAACCCAAACCTCAATAAATCAAACCTAACCTGTAACATCTCATTCTCTCATTTGTGGTGATTCCCGAATTTATCGATAGCTAATAGTGCTTTTGTAGGAATTCCGGATCCCGAGGCGGAGGAGCGCAAGAGTCAACTTCGGAATCTGTGTTAGTGTCGACTAGATTTGAGGTAATTTATACATTGGCATTTAAAGTAGGGTCTTGTTGGTCCATTTATGAAAATGAATTAATGTAGTGTTGGGCCATTAGAAAGAAGAGAATTTTAAGAGTTGGGCCTTTTCTTGTGACAAAAAGGAATGAGAAAGAATGAGATGGTGGGCTAAGGCCCACACATCAAATTAACCATGTGTTGGAATACAATATCAATAATAAAATCAAAATATCTTCTTCTCCATCAAAATCTAGAAGCCTCCACATT
>CATIWJ010126079.1:0-18083 GCA_949640765.1 Croton laevigatus | reverse complement strand
GGTTTTACTTCTTTTGTTTTGGAAGTTGTGAGATAGTTAATAAAAAAAAAAAGTACAATTTGAATATTGCAGGCAGCGACAAGGAGATTTATACTGTAGGAGGAGTTGGGCAGATGCTCTAATTCCCTTCAACCATGCAATGAAAGACTACATTTTTAGAGTTTCTTTTGTTTATTGAATTAAAAAGCAATACAACTTTTGTAGTTTATATTTTTATCAATGTAAAACTTTTGTAGTTTATATTTAGCAATACAACTTTTGTAGTTTATATTAAATAAGGATGGTATAGAAAAAAGTTATAAAATATGTCACTTAAAGTAATAGAAAAAATGTTACTTAAAATGAAACAGAGTGAGTATTCATTTGATCTGGCTCAAAATGCTAATTTTTTTCTTTTTTAAATATATTGGCAAACGTGAAAATGAGCCATGTGGAAGACTTTAATATTAAAATGTCATGATTTCCTATGTAAAAAAAAAAAAAAAAGTGGTGATTTCGAATTGAATATACAATACACAGTATTCAATTGTAAATATTTATTTATTTATTTTTGAAAGGTAGTCAATATTTCTTCTTTCCCAAAGGAGAAAAAAAAAAGGCAAAATTTCTTGTGCGACTCACCTCCTCCTTCCAGTTTCAGTGTAGCCCATTAGGCCCAATATCAACACAGACTACTGACTCCTTCTGAGTAGTACTTAACCAAATTCCCTCCATTTCATTTTGGCGGCAACAGCAGCTTGTTTCCAAAATGAGAAAGAAACGAAGTATTCCAGTGGTTCTATGGAAGCTATTTGGGAAGAGAGCACTAACCTTGGCCACCGCCATCGCATCCTTAGTTCCACCTCACTCTTCCTGCAGCTGCAAGGCTCGGCTCTGCCTCAGCTGTAGTTGTGGTGGTGGCAGTGAAAATGCCATCTCTTTCCTCTTGCAACCCCGTGATCCACGCAATTATCGCATTCTCCTCTCCCACTGTTATGTTGTTTTCAATGACAATGCACCTCCTGCTTCTGCCGATGAGTTTTTCCCTGACAACAATTGGCCCCAACACGAGGTCTATTGTAACAATAGTCTGTCCTTTGTCGATATAGTAGTAATTTTGTATATATATTTTTTTAATCATGTGGTTGTTGTTTTGGTTTCAGATTGTGGTAAGGACCATTGAAAAGATTATCATGGAGCAGTCAATAAAATTGAATGTAATTTGCAGTGCTTATGACAAGGCAAGTAGTTTCTATAAGATTCTATTTACAAATGATATGTTTCAATATTATTCTTATTTCTGATGTATTTAAAATGTGATGGGCTTCTTGATTTGTTTTATCTGTTTATTTTTTTGTTATTGAAGTTTTTAATTTAAATGGCAGTGCAATCGTTCAAGCCCCATTGTTGACCTTCTTACTTCTCCAGCATGGAGTCTTCTATTAAAAAGGGTATAATGTGGGTTTAACTGCATTGATTTGCATTCGTTTATACTGGTTGGTGTATGAATTCTGTATATTGCAGGTGGGGGATGATATCATGATTTATCTTTTAAGACATACATCAATATTTTTGCCATTTCCTCTTAAGAAACACTATCAAGTGGCAGGTACACCCGTCAGCAACTTGGTCTTTAAGTCATTGATGGGTAAAAGACAGTCACAACACCATCAAAATCCTTTGATCATCCATTTTGGTAATTGACAGTTGAAAATTCCATAATTTTACTAAGCAATGTAAGGTTGTAACCATTATATGTTATTTCCTGAGAAAGTGGTCATGTGTGTTTATAGATGCACTTGCTTGTCCCTTTAGTACAAGAACACCAGTTGAGAAATAATGGCTTATATTTGTGGGGGAATATTAATTCACCTATCCTGCTGTAGATCCAAAATTTTCCTGTGTTCAGTCAAATAAAATATTCATCTGTCTGCTTATGAAAAAGTGACTAAAGAGGGAAATATATGTTGCCTGGTAGGTAGGGAAGTTGACACACCATTATTATTATTTTTTTTTTTTTTGAATGTAAGAGAATTTTTTTTTTGAATGTAAGAGAATCTGGATGCTAGAGTAATCTAAATTGATTATATCTTTGAAACAAATAAGAAAATTAGAATTCAGGAGAGTTCTTTATAATGTTGTTTTTCTTATTTGCACTCTGTATTTCTTTATCCTTCCTCACATTTGTGATTTGATTATATGTGTTGCTTGTTTGCAATTATTTATTTCTTTTGGTGATTTCTTTTTGTCAGGAGATAGGAAGAAAAGGGGTAGGGATGATGAAGCTAACCTAACATGTGATATAGAACGGCGTAGTGCTCTATATACTCAGGGTTCCATAGGCTGTGGTATTACTGATGGTAGCGGTTATCTAAATCCTGTTAACAGGTATGCTGGTAACAAATATGGGCAGATGAATGAAACTGGTGTGGTTGCAGAAACATGTGGAGCTGATTTTAAAAACTATGAAGGACATCAAAATGAAGAATTGGTGAATCTTAGAAAGCAATCAGGACATTTTAGGCAGCGGTGCTGTAAAAAACAGAAGTATTCGGATATTAGTGAAAGCACTACTCTAAGGCCTTGCACCAGGGATCCTGCTAATAGATGTGATCAGTTGAATGTACATGAAGAATCTCCTTCAAAATCTAGAATTTGTGGTGTGAGAAATGAAGGTTTCTCTAATGAAAAACTTCAAGGCTCAAATCATGTTATGCAAGGACAAGAAAAACGATCAAGACTATTTAGATGGTTGCGCCACAGAAAGAGCTGGAAATCAGATTTAGACAATGAAGAGGTTAGTGATATGACTTCTTTATTGAACATAATGCACCTGATGACCTTGATTATAGTAAATGTCATTCACGGGAATGCTATTTTTGAATTTTGCAAAAGAGAGTGGTCACTTTTATTTCTTACAAAAATATTGGTAGGTTATGTTATTTTCACTGGTTCACTCACTTCTCAGTGATGAGTTTATGCAATCCAGTTTCTGTATTGCCTTTCCAGTCAGTTTATTTTGACAGCTGCAGATGCCACAGCAATGCTCTTGTTTTCATGTATTGCAAGCTGAATATTTGAATGCCGACAGGGCGCAAATCAATAGGCAACCCATATTTTATAATTTGGGATGTTCTTCTGTCCTTCCAAGAGACCGTATCCTTTTTGCATTAAAATTTAAATGTGTATAGCATGTTCTCTTTCCAAGCTTCTCTGTTTGCTTGAAGTTGGATTGTTTTGTTTCCTACTACTGTTTCTTTACTGCAGAACGAGTTAGCAGCCAATCAACCAATTCATGTTTTACTAGTCTACTTTCCTTCATACTTGTTCAGTTTTAAGGCTGTCTTTACTGTTTTCTTTGTTGCACAAACTTGCAACCTTAATAGCATTCAGATGTATTACATTCTTTAAAGCCCAATTCTGCTGGTTCAAAGTCTCTCATTGGCAGTGTTTTTGGATTATCTGATGTAAATTTAAGTGTTCCATCAGTGCCATGCTCTGACAGCAGCAGCTTCTGCTTCTCTGGATCAGCATGCTTGTAAGCTAAGTTTTTACAAAGTAATTTAGGGTCTTGTGACTTGTACTTTTTTCTGGGCTAATAAAGAAAGTTGGATGGCTTAACCTTGCTAAATTAACTTTAGAGTTCACTACTACTATTTAAACACTATACCTACAATTTGTGATCTCAACAAAACAACATCTTGCTTTCTGGTTGAGCTGAACCTGAACAACCATAAAGTTGTATAGCTCCTCATGGAGAAGACCTGATATGTAAAAAACTTGGTTTCCAGGAGGATGAAGTCAGGGAATGAAAGATTTTCTATGGGCCATTCTGTAATTTAATCTATGTAGCCACTTACCTATTCCAGTGACTTGGAAGACAACTGGACACCTGATTATGAGTACAGTTAGTACTTAGTAGCTTTTCCAGTGAAGCTATTCTTTTTACATGTGATGCGATAATATGATATACATACTTGACATCTAAAATCTCCTTTTGATTTCATTTCTTAGGTATCGTTTGCTTGTTAAATCGTTTAAGAATCTTATACGCCGAAGTCATTGCTGCAAGCATGCTAAGTTATTGGATAAGCATTGCAAGGTTTCATTGTTAACTCAGACCAATAGAAATTCAACTTCGTTTCAGGTTAGCTTTCAGTATGTAACTTTGTGAAGTGCGAGGGTTGTGATTCAAATTTAATGTACTCAAGTTTGTTAGATAACTGAAATTTATTAGCTAGCCTGTTTTTTCAGGAGAATAATCTGACAATGAGAAATGAAATTTCTGAGAAATCTTATGGTTTTAATGCTGACAATGATCCCCAAGCCGAGCTAATAAAGTCTTACTGCACAAAAAACCAGGTGGTGTCGTTTATATGGGCTGTTTGTAGAAATTTAGTTCCTCCAGTTTTGTTAGGAACACCTTCCAATTGGAGAATCCTAAGAAGGAATATTTCCAAGTTTATTCATTTAAGAAGATATGAAAAATTTTCATTGAAACAATGTATGCATGAAGTGAAGATTTCAGGATTTTTTTTCCTATCAGATGAACTTTCTTTATGTTACTTGGCTCCTGGGGTGCTGAATAATGTGTCAGGCAAGAATGTAGAAATGCAGAAGGGATCATGTGAATGGAAAGATGCTGTAAGTAATTTCAAGCATAAGCTTTTAGAGAAATGGATATTCTGGTTTTTTTCGTGTTTGGTTGTGCCAATACTACAAGCCAACTTCTATATCACTGAAAGTGAGCATGGTAAACAAGATATCTTTTATTACCGGAAGCCAGTTTGGGAAAAGCTGAAAAGTGGAGCCATTGCAAGCTTGAAAGACCAGAACTACCAGTGTTTAGATGCCAGTATTGTTGAAAGTATTATAGGCAATAGGTCATTTGGGTTCTCAAAGCTCAGACTTCTCCCCAGAGAAAATGGAGTTAGGATGCTCGCAAATCTTAAAGCGCCATCAAGAATGCTTTTTCAAGCATCCAAGTCAGCTAAATACAAGCATTTCAAGCCCGTGAATTCTGTCCTTCGTGAAACACATGCTGTTTTGAGAGGTATACAGTTAAAAGAACCAGGAAAGTTAGGGTCATCAGTGTTTGGCTACAATGATATCTATGAAAAGCTATGCCTGTTTATTCATGGTTTGAAGAATGAATTTGGCACTTTGCCTAATATATTCATTGTTGTTTCTGACGTTTTAAAGGCATTTGATTCTATTAATCAGGATAAGCTGCTTAATGTAGTGGAAGATTTCATTTATGAGGATGAATATCTTCTACAACAGTCTTCTAAAGTTGTCTGTACTAGGAAATCTTTATGGGTTCATGAGAATATCATATTAACAGATACAGACATCAGAAATGGTTCCAAAAAGTTCAGTTCTTCTGATCGCTTTGGTTCATTGCATACTGTGACTGTTAATCAGGTACTTGATCTCAGTTGCTTTATTGTTTTCCAATATAATTGTGTTAATCAAGTTAGTATTTAATAATGTCCTAATACGCTACTAACACAGATTACTAGATGTATGCATTTTGAACAAATTTTCTTTGTTGCAGGGGTTCAGCAAGCGTATGAAGAAGAAAGATTTCCTGTTCAGTCTAAAGGAGCATGTGAAACGTAATGTATTGAAGTTGGATAAAAAATTTTATTTGCAAGGCTTAGGTATATCTCAAGGAAGTATTTTGTCTTCCCTGCTGTGCTCCATATACTTTGGTCATCTTGAAAGAAATGTGATCTTTCCATTTCTTAAAAAAGTTCAAGAACCTGCTGTTGTAGATTTAACTACTAGCAACAATTTTGAGGATTCCTCTGTTACGCAAAATAGCCCTGAGCATAGAGTCATCCCGTCATCCAGTTATCTGCTGCTCAGATATATTGATGACTTCTGCTTCATATCGACTTCGAAGAAGCTGGCTGCTGGATTTTATGCCAGATTACAGAGAGGATTTCGGGATTATAACTGCTATATGAAAGAAGAAAAATTTTGTCTTAATTTTGACATTGAAGGTGCACCTGAGCTTCCATCCAACAGGGTTTATATTGGTGAAGATGGAATCTCATTTCTTCGATGGAGCGGCTTGCTTTTAAATTGTTGCACTTTAGAAGTGCAGGCGGATTACACCAGGTCAGTTCCCGGTGATTTCTGGAGGATATCTACTCGGTTTATGGTCCACCTATGCTTAACTCATTTATCAACTTGATCACCTTGTTTACTTCTATGCTGAATGTGTTCATGAAATAATTTGCTTATTCTTATTTCACAGGTATCTGAGCAACCACTTGAGATCAGCTCTTACCGTATCCTGGCATGGTAAACCTGGTCGCCGACTTGAAGCGAAGTTATGTGGCTTTCTGAGACCTAAATGCCATCCCTTATTCTATGATTCAAACATCAACTCAGGACCTGTTATCAGATTAAATATGTACCAAGCATTTTTGTTATGTGCCATGAAATATCATTGTTACGTTATTGAGATGGTGAACACCTGCAAACTACAGCCAAGCAGCCATCTCAAAATTATTGAAAGGTCTTTCAGGTATGCAAGGACTTGTATATAAAAGTATTGTACGTCTGATATATACTGATTAATGATTTCCCAAAATTGTCCACTAGATTGCTAGTTATTGAAATGAAAACTCCTCAATGGCTGTTGCACAATTTTCTCTTTCAAATCATCTTAACAAACATATACTGGTTTTTTGCTTTCTTCTCATATTTTGCCTTTTCGCTCCGCCAAAATCTTATTATACAGTTTTCTGCCTCTGTTTTTCTGGTTACACAGGTACTTTTATAAACTAATAAAAAGGAAGATGCTTACTACACGTACAGACTCTCGTTTCCATCCAAATCTTCAGTTGGAGGCAACAGAAGTTGAATGGCTAGGGTTGAATGCTTTTATCAAAGTACTGAACAGAAAACAATCCCGGCACAAAGACCTGCTAAATTTGTTGAAATCCAAGCTGTTGTCCCATAAAATAAATGCAAGCGTATCATCTCAACTTCACTACGCAATTGATAGTTCACATTCTTCTGTAATGTGGAAAATCAAATATTAGCTTTTGATAAATGCCCTTATGGGTTTTTATGCCTCTATTTTGTATCTTTTGTCTAGAAAGTGGTACAGGAATACTAGGCACTATTGTTAATAGATTCTGGTGAAAAAAAAAGTAGCCGGGTTTGTAAGCGCATAATTTTCTTCCGCTGTAACATTTACTTTGGCTGACAACATAATACAATGCATAATATCACAGGAAGACATGATATTTAGTTATTTACATGTCATAGAAGGAAGCTATATAAAATTTTGATAGTTTGGTATAAGTATACTACGAAGATTACCCACATCAAAGGGTAGTATAACCTAATTCAAAACTAGATTAACAGTAAAATAATTGCAAAATGATTAGACATGAAACCCTAAAACAAGGAGAGGCCAAGATGCTCTACAATTAATTTTCAAACCTGATGGAAAAAAAAATCAATGTACATAGTTGAGAGGCATCATGCTTCTGCAGAAGCTGGTGTCGCTCCTGCTGTATTGCCATCAAGTAAAGGTGTTGTGTTTGTCCTATCAGCGGTGGCAACTTGATGCTCGCTTTCTTCATTAAACCTATCTACAGCACGTAGAAATATTCCTGTCCCAGAAACATCGAAATCATGTAACCATGAGTTCTTTTTTATGGAAGTATAAGCAACTGTTACAGTATTTTCCAGTTTTCCCAGAATAATATATAATAGTACACCCAACACATAATCTATATCTCTAGTCTATATAATATAAACCCTTCAGAATGAAAGCAGTAGGAAATACCTATACACCATATTCCGGCTGCTGGAAACAAAATGGCAGTCAGAACAAGAGCGGTCTCCCTCCAGTTGTTGACATAGTCCTGCAACATACTTTCATGCTTGAGTGAATAAAGTTGTCTGCACATGCTATATGAAACTAATATGTCAGGCAACAGCAAAGAAACCCCAAAATCACAAGCAATTCTCAATTACATTCTATGCGGTCACAATCATCATAAGGTTATGCATATGAGATTAATGCAGGTGCCTCATTCAAAGGTCTCTATTTTTCCTACATTTGAATTGATTTGTACTTCAAGTTTGGTTGTAGCCAAAAGAAACAAATATTGTGATACTTCAAAATTCATGCACATCCAATTAGTGTTTCATAATAGCAGCAAAGACATGGCCATTGCTGAATGAAAACAAACCTGGAAGACCCCAACAAGGGGGGAGGACGGCACATCTCCAAAGATATGGATTGAAACAGTAGACATTGCCATCGATAAGGGTCTCATACTTGGTGTAACACAATGAAGACAAATGTAATTTACAGGACCCTGCACAAATATATACAGCTTTGTTATATACTCTCAGAAATATATCAAACTGTATATAACTTAACATGTCATAACTTGTATTGAAGAATGAGTCACTCTTGCTTCCGAGAGAAAAAAAAATACGTACCTGAGTTGCAAAGACAAGCAGTTCCCCAATTGCAAAGAGAGCAAGAAAAGTGTACATGCTCTTAAAACAGAAGGCAGTGAAACAAAATATTGCTCCAAGAAATGTAGTAGCAGAAAGAAGCTGTAAAAAGATGAAAGATATTTAAAGATACAACTTATTATTTGTAAGCAGATCTTCTGAATATTTATACTGTAGAGCGTCAGGTTATGACACTGTAGCATAGGGCAAATACCAGATTATATCTTTGTACAACGATGAAAACAAGCAGTGTCACATTATCATGTAGATCAGTAACTGGTAAGCAGTTTATAATTAATCATATTGTATCTTGCCAGTATCAGTCAACAGTTTATTTTTCTGAAACTACCAATAATTGGATTACTGGCTGAAACCACATTATAGTGACTAGCAATGACAGCTCAAGTTTTTTTTTTTCTTTCACATCATCCTCTAAATATTTATGATTATCTTAATTCTCTCCTGTATCCTCCATCCAGACATTCTTATCAGTTTCCAAAGTATCAAATGTAGCAGAGGCCAAAGGATAACTCTAGACAAGATTTCATTAAAGAATGTAATCGATCTTTTAAATATGCAAAGCATATACCTTAAAAGCGTTTGGGATTGTGGAATTCATGTAATCCAAAATATATCCACCTGCTATAGTGCCGAATATTCCACAAACTATTGTAATTCCACCAAATATCAAATCTGCATTGGTCTGCCAAAAGAACATGATATTAAATGGAGCTACTTTGCTAAATCTTTTCTTTCCCAATCGAGTTTTCACCAATTGAAACAGAAAAGCAAAAGCAATGAATCGAATACTAAATGTTGGAAGGCAAAGATTACCATGTGGTAGATATTATAACCAGCTTTAGGACCCCAATATGAGTATGCACCAATGACAAAATTGTATGCTATGTAACCTGAGAGAAAGGACATGCTCAGAAAATTGGCTCACTAACACATAGCCAAGGCCGTGTGCTTATGTTAATATTTACATCCCCGCTGTTATTTGAGTCTTGTGGAAATACATCCCTAAACTGGCTGACCATACTTTCTTTATAATAATAATTGTGGACGACAGCTAAATGAAAATAGCAGAGAAATATTGGAGCTCTATGAATTTTCTTGCAGAAACCTTTACATAGCTATCCTTTAAAAATGATGAAAAACGATACATATATTTATTCTGATTAAACCATAAGAGTGAAAAAGAAAATACCTAAAACATTCACAACAAAGACCTTCTCAGCCAATAGAATTTTCATGTCTTTCATAAATCTTGAGACTTGGTTCGAACAAATGGCTGCATACCTTGACCTGCAATGAAGATTTAGTTCAAAAAGCTTAAATAAATAATACACCCATCAAACATTACTGTTCATACACAAATCAACATCAAACGAATATAGAAAGCCTAAAATGTCGGCAAACCTAAAATGATGGCACATAAAAGTAATTGTAAATAACATGTCATGGTGATACAAAGATCAGCAGCATCAAAAAATACTATGTATGTTAATGCATACATACAAGACAAGGGTAAGGAACCTCACATCCAAGATTGTTTTGAACCTTTATAATCTACATCATCCTTAAGCGATAACATGCTGTCTTGACCATCTGAAACTCCAGCATCTGTATCAGCATTGAACGGGATAAAAAATGTCATAAAACTGATAAAGAACCTCTTTAATAAAGGATGTAAATTAAATGCGCATGGACCTTAATTTTACTGGTGAAATTAATTTCGTATAATGAAATATTTAAGTAGCATAATAGCATGTAGGAGAAGAAAATCCCAGAGAACAGTTTTGAGCATGAAATCATGTGACAAATCATTAATGGCACTCTTGTTAGACTTAAATACACAAGTGTCCATTAGCTATATCTGGCTGCTTAAGGTGACATACTAGACTATGCTTGGGGTAATGTACTAGACTATGATCTCTATCAACAGGATTATTCGCTTCAATTCACCATTGTAAGAGAATCTGAGTTGATTAATAATCCTCAGTTTCATCTAAAAACTAACATTGCATTAGAATTGTATTTTGGAGCCTATATCCCATCATAACTTATTAACGCAACCTCTGTATTTTTAAAATGCGTAATTAAGAATGATAAGAAAATATCTAAAGATACGAATTTTTGTGACTGAATGTGATAGGCCCAGCCCAAGAACCCTGTTGGTATACTCAAGGCGGCAGAAGGAAGTTGCTGGAACGAGCAAGGGATTGGGACAGGTGTCCTAAGTTAGTTATGGGCTGTCAGCACGTAAAGAATAAAAGGGGAGCAGGGAATTGGATGGGATCATTGAGTATTTTGTGCAAGTTGATTTGTAGCAGATACTGCTAGTTGGCTTGTTTCCTTCGGGATCAAGATTTCCATTTATCTTCTTGTTCTATTTTCTCTGCTTAGTACTATCTCTGCATTGTAAGGGAATTAAGTGAGGAAAATCTAAATACTAATTGATTCTTCTTCATTCTATTTTAGTGATCCTTCCTCTTAATCCTTCTATATTCTGTGTCTGGTTCCTTACTCTATCAGAATGCAACCACATGATTGCAAACGATACAAGAAAATAGAGACAGGTACACATAGACAAACATACATGCATCAAATGTACATTCAAGCACTTCAAAGGTCCTGGTAGTACACATGAAAGTTGATCTATACTACAGCTATTAAGCAGTGAAATAATTAAAAGCAAAATCAAGTAAATGGAAATATGATATTGAGCAATATTTTCACATAAGTAGAACACCTTGGACTTCTGAGTTAGCCGTTGCCACAGATGTCGCGTTCTTTGACTCAGCAGGAGCAAAACCTGCATCAATAAATATTTAGACAGGTGGAAGAAGGCTTGAGCTCAAACTAAAACAAAAAGCAAAAAGTAAGAACTTGTACCTTTCAACTGTAAAGGCTTCATAGTATAACCTAAAACAACAAATGGAAGCATTACAATTGCCTCTCCCCAGAACGCCCAACGCCAACTAGTATGATCTCCAACCTATAAGGTACAAAAAGTCTTGTTCAAAATCCTAAATAAATTAGAAGATAAGAAAATTGAAGCAAATGAAAACATGACACATTACATAACAGCATATGGTGATGCCTAGACAGTTCATACATTTGTAACATATATGCACCAAAGGAGACCATATTTGATAAAGATAAACACACAGAACTAATGAATTAGGGAAACTTACCAGTCCGCCATAAACATAGCCAACGGCATATCCAGTTGGTATGCACATGTAAAATATTGCAAGCCAGGCTGTTTTCTGATACAAAAGCAAGCATGAGAAAGAGGTTTACAGAAAAAAAAAAAAAAGATGCATAGATGAAGCACCAAACTCTGATTCAAGATGGGTAAGCTAAGAGTGGGTAAAAAACAACTTATATTAGGTTATACGATATAAGATTCTGGCATTGAAGTAGACATCAGTATTTGAAACTTCGATAAATGCATATACAAATAATTGGATTGGACCAAAGCAAAGCCATATATGTCCAACTAAATAGGTTGAAATGTCGAAATAGATTCAAAGTCAACACCTATGGAAAAAGAACAAGAACGTTGATTTAAAATAGTAACTCTGATGCACTGTTATGCAAGAAAGAAGAAAAGAGAAAGTGAGTGAAGAAATAGGGTACCAAAAGTTGAGGGAAATATATTGCTTCTCGTGTTTAAGAAGTGTAAGGTGAAGGATGGAGAACAAACAGAAGTCAATGGTTTTGCTCAGGCCACTGAAACTCAATCACTTGAACATGGGGAAATAGGTGGAGGAAATCATATAGTGCATGTGCATGTGTAACTACAAATTTGCCCTCAAATTGATCAGAATAAAATTCAACTTTTAAAGTTTCATTTCCTTCGCTCTTTATATTCCCTCTCCCATACATTTCTACCTGTTACATAAAGTAGAGGATGAACATAAATTATTCTCCCTCATTTTGCCTCTCCCCACTCTACCGACAAATTGATGTCTTTCAGTTACATACAATGAGCACTACTGAACAAAGTAACTCGGAAAGCAGCAAACAAAAGAAAAGAAAACCTGAGCAAGAGGAGCATTATCATCAATAAATGGGGCTGCAAGACTAATAAATGAAGCCTCACCAACACCAACAAACCTATAAAGGACATACAAAAGTGTTAACTGATCTATTTTGCCATAAAGATAGTTAAAAGACAGAATAGATAATCTACTTACATGCGGCAGAAGGTTATCGACCAGAAATTAAATGAAAAACCACAGCCAACTACAGCAAGTGTCCAAACTGATAATCCAACTCCAATTAGCCTAAATGGATTAAAGCTGCATTGTTTCATATATGTACCCGGAATCAGTCAAAAGTAAATCTATGACAATTATTCAGATTCCAACATTCACTGAAAATCAGTTTCAGATTCTAACTACATCTATCCGAAAGAAATTAATTTCCAATAACCAACGCAGAAACACACGAATGTATTCAAGAGCGTAAATAGAACTTTCAGACATTTAAATCTATCGAGAAGTCTACATAGCTCACTGACCTAGAGCACCTTGCACATGCAAAGTCTCAGGATTGTCAAATTCAAAGTTCAAACAATTGAGGCTATTGTATCATTGATGCTTACAAGTATCACATAGAGAAGAACATTAATCTACTTTTTAGGATAACTTCCCTGCAGGTGACAGCACAATTAAATTTAATGCAAAAGAAATGTTTCAAGAACAGGGCTGTCTCACAAATTTGAGAGGCCCTGTGTGAAGTATCAAAATTGGGTCCTGAATTATCAAGCTCCAGCTGAACCTTTTACTCAGTTATATATTATTTTACATAATTCTTTTGGTTAGTGGTTGAAAGAAAAAAACATTAGCACATAACATGTTCAAATATTGGCTATTCCATATCATATACTGTCTTAGTTCATTCAAGGGCCAACTCCTGGGCTTACTCCTAGGCTGGCTTTGGGGCCCATATTGTGTATATTAAATGCTGGAGTTGGGGGAGGCGTAGGTGTATATGTTGGTGGAAACAAACAGGAAAGCAAAGACTGAAGAGGCTTACTCCTGTGCTGGCTTGGGGGCCCTGTGCAGGTAGCCGAACTGCACACCCTCCAAGCCGGCCATGTTCAAGGAGTTCAAGTTATTATGATTTTCACAGTTGTCATCACCATATAAGCAACCTCCCTCATAAGGATCAAAATTTTATTTGATAAATGGCCAATTATCTGTTCCATCTGTCGCGGCACTCAGTAATTTTTCAATTGAAAGATAAATATAAACCAAGCCTAGATTTCTGGAAATAATAGTTAGCAAAAAGTTCCTGAAACTCATTACCTCTTTGCTAGTGATGCAAATACTGGAGAAGCAATAAGAAGTCCAACCATAAAAGCGGACGATAAAACACCATCTTCAAAATTACTTAAATTGAAGTCCCCCCTGCAAAGGAGACAAAATTAGCTAAAAAATGTTCTTAGCAACTATTAGGTATTCTTAACAAGTTTTTAGAAGCTTAAGGTAGAGAAGTGAGAACTCTGACATTAATTCCAGTTAACTTAAGAGTAAATAGGAATTATAGAAGCACAACAAGAACAATGTACATATGGTAAGTTCATTGTTACTTGGGGTGCTGAACTAAGTTACTTAACAATGATGATCTAGTAGTGGGATGGCACTAAATCAGAAACTAGTTTCTCAGTCTTCACATTTTCAGCTTCTCCATGAACATAAGTTAGGCATATCTGTTTTCTTCCGAGTACTCTTACTTTTTTATTTGACTAAATTTTATTTTGGTTAGGATTTAAACTTGAAACTAAATGACTTTCAAGACAACCTCAGCACTACTAAGCCAAAACTCACCAGCAGTAGACTTTCATAATGTTAAATGTTCAAGCAAGTGATAAAACTATTTTTGATTTCTCAATTAGAAATGGTCTTGCTCATTTGACTTGGTGATAAAAGTATGAATCATGCGTACACCAAGTAACTTTGATCATCTCTAGCAATATGAGGTCATACTGCATGGGAAAGAATCCCCTTAAAAGTCAAAATTGTAACACTCCAACCTAATCATGTAGCTTAAGTCCACTGTAATGCTTAACAACTACATTAAAGCATAAAATATCCTTTGGACCAAATGATTTAAGTCAACTAGGAGGGCTAGCTCCAATCCACAAGGGGGCAAAATTCAACAAACCTACCATCAAAAAGAAAAATGAAACAGCCTAATAATGTTTTAGAGTTGAAATGAAAATTTCAAGGCCAGTCTTACTGTATTCCGCTACCAGATGTGCATGTACCACTTTTTGAACAACTTCTGCGACTTCCATTGACACCATTACTTGCTATAGCTCCTCTATCAACGTAATTTATCAAGTTGATAATGCAAAAAATAACTAGCAGCCTGAAAATAAGACATCACAAAGGATTTAGCAACAAAAATAAATGCTGAGATAATAAAATTTGCAAGTCAAAAACTTTAAAATTTGGCAATTCCAGCTGGACACCCCCAAAATTATGTTTTAAAACGTGAATATGATATGAAATTGGGCATATATATACATATATATATATATATACATGAGCAAAATGCTGTATTGAAATTATTTAGTGCCTTCACATTTCATGCTTTGTTTTTCACAAAATCTCAGAACTAATACGTTTATTTCCATCTCCTAATAATTATCTCGATCAATTGAGAACCCCATTAATTACCAACACCCACCAAACCCCACTAATCAAAGTTAAATTCTCAAACCCACCAATGCATTACCCGTTTCAAAAGCATGAAAAAAAAAAAAGATTCTGATTTTTTTTAAAATTAAAAAAACCAAGAACCACAAAAATGGGCAATAATTAGGAATCAAAACGAAGAGTAAAATAGATACCTTTTTGGAGTGAACCAAGAGGGAGTAGGAGAAGCAGCTGAACTTCTGGCCATGTGGGTTTCAGTGGATGGGTTTGGGTTTGGCGTATCAGAGGATGATTGGTTTGTTTCTTTGGTTTCTTCTTGTGCCATGAAAGCGATATATAAAAAATATCTAAATGTATAAAAAGGAAACTAACAAACACAACAGATACTCCGGAGTTGGGCTTTTGAATGGTAGTTAAAGAAAGCTAACCACTCTTCCGTCTCTCCCTCCCAAGACAGAATCTTTGTCCTTTTTACAAAATGGGTTTTGAAAATTTTGCATTTCTGTAATCATGGTTTAGTAATAGAAATAGGTTGAAGATGAGAGTTTGAGTTGGATACAAATGACAATAACCAGATTTGGTGATTTTTTGGGTGTCTGACGCAAATCTCAGTTTAGATTCCTTCTAATAATAATGTTATTCTATTGTTGTTATGACTTTTTCACTATGTTTAGCTGCTCTACACCTAATGGAAATGCAACTGCCTACTAACCGGGTGCATCACACATTAAACTAAAATATATGGATTTAAATGACATAAGAATGTCTTGATTCATTTGACTTTTGATTTGTTATTCAATGCTATTAGGATGCTAGCTATATGAATTTTTAATTTTGGGAAAAAAAAATATATGAATTTTTTAAAAAAATCGTCCCCTCTATGGAGTTTAAGATCCGTTGTCCCATTAAATATTATTTTGCATTTTTCTAAAGAATAAACTTTGAGATAAATAAATAAAAAATTTAAAATACTGCATTTGGAGAAATTTTTTAAAGAAAGATTGTCCAAATCAGCCACGATCTTGGGCACCGAGAAATCCTGGAAGACGATTCTTTGCCTGTATTGATCCTCATGTAAGTGATGTAGTCTATTGAAAGTGAATGTTGAGAAATATGACTGTTGGTTGTGGTGCAAATGAAATTTGCGCTGAGAAATTTGATTGTTGATTTTGAGATGATATTTTCTGTATGTGCAATTGAGTGGCTTTGATATTTGTATTCAATTAAAATTTCTAAAGACATTTATAGACTTTTTATTTTTTTAAAGACTTTTATAAAGCTTTTAAAATTTCTGAATGACTTTCAAAAATCTTACAACGTATGCCCTCTTTGCCGCGGAGATATTCGTTAGGGTGCCAATGAACACCAACGAACCTGATTCAGATATCCGTTTTCTTTGATAACATTACTCATTTTGTACGTATAAAATGTAAATATATTAGTGTAACTTCCCAAGTATTTGTGTAGAATTTTCATATTACTAAAAAAGAAAATGGTTCTCTTCCATATGTACTGAAATTTTGAGATTATTTAAGCTGAAAACTTTAAAAGAGTTTGATGAGCAACAACACAAATAGCAATGCAATGGCAACATGAATTCAAAACATAAAAATTTTGAACTTCCAGAAGAACAATGTTCTTCTTTCTACTGTTCATACACATGCATCATGAGTAAGAAATAATAATACATTATTTTCAATACAAGAAAAGTTAAAAACAGTTGTAATAATTCTTGTTTGTGTGTATTCTAAGCATGCCAGAAGGGATTTTGGTCAGATGATGATTGAAAGAGATTTGGGTGAAAATTTTCAGTTTCATCTTCAAAATATACTCCTCTGTTTGATCTTCTTGTTAGATGAACCGAAACCAAATCCTTTAATTTGCTTGATTGCTGAATAAGGCTTTGATTTGGTTTTGGAGGGTTTGACCAAGTTTTTGTCGTCATCTTTTAAGTCCATAACAGACCATTCCTCTTCTTGATTCTCTTTTACATCACAACTATAACATCTCTTGCCTCAATTTCTGCTCCTTGAACTGTTAATCTTTGCAACATTGGCCTTTTTGAAGAATGGTACTCTTCCTCTGATATGCATTTTGCATATAGTAACTCCTAAACAAGAGGAAATTAAGAGCTTCTAAATCAAATCTAATAACACTAAATTTATATATGATTGAGAAGAGAAAATACTCGTATATTTTGCATGATTACTAGTTTGAAATTTTTTGAATACTAAAGCAATAGAGTCTACTTTTTAAACTATTTTCAGCTACTCATGGCATAAAATGGAATATAACATGTAGGGAAGCCCACAAAATTGGACCAATATGTCATGTTAATCTATGTTTCTGATCCAATCATTCTGTACTCAATTTTTCATTCAAAGGTTTATTCTATGTTTCATGTTCTTAAAAACAAATCTGAAATATGTAGGACAAACCCTTCACAATATAAGTGCAGAAAGTTCACTACACAAACATTTAACTTTACCTCAAATGCTACTAATTTGATTAAAATGGTATATTTAAGCACAAAGACCAAACCTCAATAAACAAACTGACCAACCAGTTACCATGAGAATAGACAACCATCTATTTACAAAGGACAGAGAAGACTAGAAGAAGGACAGAGAAGACTAGAAGTGATTAGGGGTGTTCAAGAAAAACCGAACCGACTGAAACCGAACCGAAAGGTTCGGTTCGGTTTTCAGTGTTAAATAAGTGTAAACCGAAAATTTCGGTTTGGCGTTCGGTTTGACTGCTTTGAACACCAAACCGAACCAAACCGATCGAATAGGTTTGGTTTGATTAAATATTTTTACATAGGTTTATTTGGTTTGATTAAATATTTTGGAATAGGTTTGTTTGGTTTGATTAAATATTATGGAATAGGTTTGTTTGGTTTGATTAAATATTTTTGGAATAGATTTG
>CATIWJ010126072.1:5000-27043 GCA_949640765.1 Croton laevigatus | reverse complement strand
TATTTATGTTTTTCTATAATCTATTTTACCTTCTTTAGACTCAGTGCTTTATATACATAGACTACTGTTTTAAAGGTAAACAAATATAGAAGCATATTGATCTGCTGTTGAAGCATATATTCATTAGTTTTGTAGCTCAGTGGGACCTTGAGCTATAATGGTAGCGGAATTCCAAATTTTAATGGATAATTATTATTTATTTTTACATATTATATAATTTAATTCATGCACTTTTAGGATTATATTTTTTAATCTACTTGATGGATCCTGGGGCTAGCATGTCACGGCGTCGTTTTTGTGTGGTTCTTCTCGACAACATGTTAATATGACACTTCTTCCTTGTCTGTAAGCTTACTTTCCATTTTATAAGCCTCTTTAACGAACGTTAATTAATATTTTCATCTTTACTCATACAATTAATCAAGAAAGGACGTTGAAAATACAAATAGCAAAGATAATATAGTCAAATATTCAATAGTTTACTATTATTTAGAAAAATTAATTGTTGTCCTTAAATAAAGTAAAAAGAGGAATAAACTTATATTCGGCGACGGAGACAGTACTAATACTAAACAAGAAAATTTCCAATGAACTTTTTAAACAGTTGAACTGAAAAGGTGTATACATACTGTATGAAGACTATGGTTTTGGAAATTTGAAGCATTTGGTACTACTTCCATTTTCCACTTATAGTAACCATTAGTTTTGAATATAAGTAGCTTAAGCTTTTAAACATAGCTGAGATTTCCATAAATACATATTAATGGTGGTATTCATCCTAAATTTAGCTTTATATAAATATTCGATTTCAGCTTTAAATTTTTTTTTTCTATAACCAAATAAGCTTGAAAAACTTGAATGTTTCAGATTATTTTGTATAGAATTAATAATAAAAATATGACTAATATTGTTTTTTTCCCCCCAATTTTAGCTTAAAGTGAAATGAAATACAATAACCCATCATTACACTCAATCAAGAATCATTCTTAATTCGGTGGTTCTAATTTTACTTTAGTACTCTTCCATGTTTAGTCTCCACATGAAAAATTAAAAAAATCAATCGGTTGATCAAATAGTATTTTAGCATTTCTGATAAATATATATTATTTCAGTCAAAACTATATAATATTTGTAATTAGAGAAAAAAAAATTCAAATGAGACGTAATTTGTTAATTTTCATCAAAGTTTCCGGTGAGAAATGATAAAATAGTATAAATATTTTTTTAAAAATGTAGAGATAAAATAATTTATTTAAAAACACAGGGAGAAAATAGTCAATTAAATGGAAACATAGAGATATAATCATAATTTCACTATTTTATATTTTTCATTAATTTTGACAATTTAAAGTATTATTGGAAGTAGTTATTGCTTAAATAGCAAAATAAGTTGCGAACATCGGTTAAAAAAAATTCTTATAAACAATTTCTAATCAAGTTATTTTGGTAAAATAAATTCTTTAATCATTATTTTGGCAAATAATGATTAAAGAAACATATATGCTTAGAATGATGCAAACTTTGCAATGTTCAAGTAGTCGCTCTAAATATGATCCAGGATTGAATTAAATATTATTAAGACTTTGATTTCAACTATTTAGAATAATTTTATTATTCCTTATTGCAACACATAAAGTAAAAACAAAAATAAGGGGGAAGAAGTCAATATTACCCACTGATCCACCTCTAGAGCAAGAACTTGATGTTTGAATGGTGTCAGATACTCTCTGAGCTTAAGAAACCCCTTTGTGTCAATATTATAGCCCATATTGCAACAAAACAGAGAGTATTTGGAGCATATGTACCACTAGAAGAAGGAAGTCCATTCCAACCCTCGCAGGAGTATGACTGCAGATATGGAGCATAAACCTTAACTAAATCCAAATTTTGTTGAACATGCAAACTTAAGCTCTTCAGGCGAAGATGAGAAATTTTAATTGTAAGCGAACCTAAAGCATATTCCAAATACAAGGTTTTACTGAGTTGAAGCCTTGATATTGATAATTTTTGCAAACAAGGGAACTTAAAATCACCATTCAAAAATAAGGAATCTAGCAACCTAAAGCCCTGTATCCTCAATGTGGATAATGAATTGGCATTAAAGATGGTTTCAGGTAAATCATACCTTGGCATGAAAGCAGCACCAATAGCTACCAGAGTTCCTTGATGTAGGCTACCATATGGAGTACCTTGATGTAGTTCTTGGCAAGCTGTCTCATCCATCGATTTAAGTGAGATACCAATATATTGTTCTCAAACATATTTAAATTCAAAGTTTTGATTTTGATTCTCTCTTCAAAAATTTTGAGTTTTTGCAGATTCATCCATGAATTTTATGAATTCTTCTACCTTTTGATATGATTCCAATTTCTGTATGGGAATCGAATTCCATAGTCACAGCCAAGTGTTCCACAAAAAGCTTGTGCGAAATGCATCGACCGGTGGCAGTAAAAATAGGATACTGAGAATGAGCGGCTCCGGCAGCATAGATAAACGGTCGTTGGCGTCAATGGTGGCTTCCGATTCAACTTTGCTTCTCGCCATGATTACAGGGTAGGCGCTCAAGAGATATACTATATTTTGTTTCTTTGCGGATTCGTTTGCTGCGGCACTAAATAAATTCCACCTTCTATATACAAAAATTAGTAAGATATTTATTGACTTTTCAAAAATTTAATTCCACCTAATTATATATATATATATATATTATCATATTTTTATAATGCTATTTTATAATTTCACTTTAGATACTAAATTAAAAATAATCTGTAAAAATAGAATAAGACATCATAAATATAAATTCAATTGATTTGATTTACAATTAAGACTAAAGTTTCAATTTATCACACTCTAAAATATTTTTAAAAAATAGTATATTAGGTTTACAATTAGGCATCATAAATATACATATTTTACAAGGATAACATAGTTTTTTAGATAAAAACAAAGATAAAACTTTTAAAAATACAAGGATAACATAGTTTTTTAGATAAAAACAAAGATAAAATAGTATATTAGATGAAAAACAAACTTAAACCAAGACATAGTATTTGTTGCACTCTCATTTGTAGCTATTGTATTGCAAAGGAAAATGTTTGTTTGTAATTTCTAATTCAAGTTGGAATTCACCAGGTAAATATTATTGCTTGTGATTTAATTTTGGTAGATGATGAGAATAATGAAGAACTATGAGTTTTCATCAACAATTCAACACAGAACAGTGTGAATTAGCCTTGATTTTGGATGGATTAGGTTTAGGTTAGGTGTTTATTTTAATCATGATAGTTTAGATTTGCGTAAATTTATCTACCCTTGACTTAGGTGAAAATCAGTTGGATGGGAGCATTCCAACATGGATTGGGGAAGCATATCAAAGTATGAATTTTCTAAGTGTGAGCACAAATAAATTTGACGGTTACATACATAAAAATCTTTGTTGGATGATTAATTTCCGAATTTTGGATCTTTCTGACCAAAATGTCTCAACAATTTGAGTGCAATGGCAAGGGTGGGTGAATCCATAGATATGGGTTTGGGGGAAGATGCTTCTCCATTTTTCTATTCTTTGGGTAATGGTTTATCTTGGTCATTGTTTGATAGCTTGCCACTTGTCACGAAAGGGACAATGTACACCTATGATAGAATTCTTAGATTTGTGATAGCTATTGATCTTTCCAAGAACAAGCTATCTGGACAGATTCCTGCAGAGTTAACAAGTCTAAAAATGTTGAGATATTTGAATTTGTCTCATAATATGTTGTTTGGAAAAATTCCAGCAAATATAGGTGTTATGCAAACACTAGAGGCGGTTGATCTCTCTCAAAATCAGTTGGTTGGTGAAATACCCCAAAGTATGGCAAAACTGTCATTTTTGAGTCTTTTGAACTTTTCCTTCAACAATTTGAGCGGAAGAATTCCTTCAAGCACACAAATACAAAGCTTCCCTCCATCCAGTTTTGCAGGCAACGAAGAATTATGTGGTCCACCACTCATCAAGAACTGCATCAGAGATGGCGAGGCACCAAGCACTGATACTGCAAGAGGAAATGATGATGATGACCATGGAATCAATTGGATGTACTTGAGCATAGCACTTGGATTTGTGGTGGGTTTCTGGGGTACATTTGCTCCTTTGTCTATCAATAGAAGATGGAGGCACTCATATTTCAATTTCCTGGAAAATCTATGGGACAAAATTTTGATATGGTGGCATAATATGTGAATCTCTCTATTATGGCCATGTGCACTTGTATGGTTTCCCTCAGCTTTTGTGTTGAGTTTGGCATTTTATTACTAGTTAGTAATTGAAGAAGATCCTCCATATCCTCAACAATACATGGACATTAAGGAAATAAATCATTCCAACGGCTAGTAATCAAGATGGCATATTCCTTAAACGAAATCAAAGGAGAACAGCAAATAAATAATTAGCTTCCTACCTTAATTAGCTTCTGTGTACCTATATATATACTGATGTATTTCTCTTTTGACAGATGAATGAGATCTCAATTTCTTCTTATATTTGTATTTTTTCTATTTATGTATTCTCCACTTAGATTTTCTATTTTTTTATTCTATCTATATGTATTATACCAAACATACCAAAAACCAAAAAAGAAAGATATATATTTTTTAAAAATTAATAATTAAATTAAAATTAATAATATATATTTATTAAATTAATATTATTTTTATTAATTTTTTTTTATTAATCTTTTTATTAAATTTTATTAAATTAATTAATATATATATTATGCATATTCTATTTTCTAATTTGATATAAAATTGATATAAAATATATATAAATAAATAAATAAAACTAAAATACTTTTTTTTATTTAAATTTATTTAAAATAGAATTATTTCATTTATACTATACTAGATAATAGAACCTTTTTTTCTAAAATTTCATTTTTTTTTTCAATCAACCAAAACTTTTGTATCACAAAAAATACAAGAAACCCATTACTTGAATGAAGAAAAAAACCAAACCCATGGAACAGAAATTTATGGAAACAGGAGTTTATGGAACAGGAATAAATAGATCCCCAAATAAGATCCAATTACCTCATATCAGATTATATTTATTTGATACACTGTTGTCAATAGAAATGTGAATATGCTGAAAAAAAAAAAATCGATTTTTTTTTCGTTATGTTAGCCGTCTATAATCGAAAAAAATAAGTATGAATAGCGTATGAATAAAAGAAGAAAGGGGGGATAGTAGAGAAAAGGTTATACAAAGCTATATGTGTATATGAATTACCCGCACCCTGTATTTCATTAAGTAAATTGTGTTTGATTAAGGCGAAGTTCCGTAAAAACCCCTGCTTTCCTTAAAATATCATGAACAGTTCCTGTAGGTTGAGCGCCTTTTTCAAGTAAATATAGAATCGCAGGAACGTTTAAATAGGTTTGATTTTTTATCGGATCATAAAAGCCCACTTTCCGAAGATCTCTTCCTTCTCTTCGAGATCGAACATCAATTGCAACGATTCGATAAACAGCTCATTGGGATAGAGGTAGAAAAAAAGACCTCTCCCGTAGAAACGTATAGGAGGTTTTCTCCTCGTACGGCTCGAGAAAAAATGATACGAATTTCTGTATATGTATAGAATTAGAGTGTCAAATCAATCCATAAAATCAGAAAATCAATTAAACTCTAATTTGACTCTTTTTTTTTCTTCTTATTCTTTATTTGTCTTATTTTTTTTTTATCAAAAAAGAAAAAAAAAAAAACATTTGTACTCCCTTAACTCAAGTTGAATAACTTTCAAATAGCTCAAAGGAAACTCTTTAGGCATTTCATTTATTGAGTGATCTCTAATCCCCCTTCGCTTTGTTTCTTTATTTTAGAATTTATTTTAATTCTTCATTCTGACCTAGTTGTTGAGACAATTGAAAATGGTATTTCCTTGTTCCAGGATCCTTTATCTTTGCCTTGAATCGTTGGGTTTAGACATTACTTCGGTGATCTTTATTCCTTTCAAAAATGGCAGCAACATACCATTTTTTGTGATTTCTTTCTATTAAAGAATCAGACTGACAATTGATTCCGACGCGATGCACTTTATTTTCTAAAAAGAATTTTGTCAATTCCAAAAAAGTTTATTATTGGATTTGAAAATTGTTCGAATTGGATCCTGTCTTTCTATTTCGATATCAAAAATAGACTTACGAAGTTGTTCCAACTTATTGATTAGGATTAACCCTAGATTCTTGCCCCTACGAAAAGATCAATACTTTCTACTCGAGCTCCATCATGTACTATTTACATTACAACCCAACAAAAAAGAGGGCTCTAGTGTATAACAGAACAAACAATGTCGAGCTAAGAGGACCTTCATTCCTATATACTATCACTATATGCTATATAATGTTAATCGGGTATATATAGTTATAGGGTGGATGTAAGAGTCCACAGCCGATCATGTCCTTCAAGTCGCACGTTGCTTTCTACCACATCGTTTCAAACGAAGTTTTACCATAACATTCTTGAGTTTTAAATTAGTATGTAATTGATTCAATTATGGAATCGTGAATAGTCATTGGTTCAACCGGTACATAGTAATCTCCAATTTTATCCTCTATTGGCTAGTTTTTGAAAAAGTGTCAAAAAGAATTCAATTTAACCCCATCCCCATATTTTATTGTATAAATATGAATGTTTTTTGATTTACAACTCTAATAAGACAACGAATTCGCCTATCTCATTTTTCTTTGAGTCCCAAGGACTCATAAAAAAACCATTTAAAATATTTCATGCCTATCTCGATATCATTATTTGAATAAAGTTTTGTTTTACAGTAAGAAACACATTTAGTTTATCATGATAAAAATCATACGAGAGAACCCCCCCATATTCAGATTCGGATTAAACCATCAACGATTTAAAACAAATCAATTTAAAACAAATAAAAATAAATAGGCTATTCCATTTTTTTTTTCGTAATGGACTGATGTAAAAAAAATTGGAAGTTATTATTCCTTCCTACTGAATGATAAAATCAGAATCGAAATACTATAAAGTCATTTTATTTATCATTATCAGATAGACTAATAAATTGTCATTGAAATTAATTATGGATATTCTATGTTAAATATTTAAATTACTTAAATTAAGTATAAGTAAAGAATCACAAATTTTTTTTACATTACAAAAAAAGGAAACAAAAGTGTTAATAAAATACAATGTTAAGAATCCATACATATAAGCATTTCCTCATTTTATGAGGAGTTTATTTGACTTGACTTGAGTCTTTCTAAAATTTTTCCTTATGAATCAAATCCACTCTGTCTCAATTGTTAGCTCAATTGTTAGATAGATTTAGAATTATTCATTTTAGAATTTCAAATTATTTATTAAAGCTAAAGACAAAATATCTGAAAATGAAGTTAATTAAAATGTTTCGTATGCTTTTTCTTTATTTGTTAATAAGATTTTAAAGCGATGAATGAGAAATCAAATATCAAATAAGGAAGAATCTCTTTATACTTTCTATATATATATATAGAATATAGAATATCTGGGACGGAAGGATTCGAACCTCCGAATAGCGGGACCAAAACCCGATGCCTTACCGCTTGGCCACGCCCCACTTATATCTCTATTCAACACTACTAGAAACTAATATTGGTATTGGTTCTTCGTCAATTCCCACCAAATATCTAGAAAATATATTAGCTTATTATTCGAATTTTGGTATGTGTAAATATAGAATTAAATTGAATTGATTGATCATAATATATAATTCAATTAAGATATTGTATAAAAATAAAATTTCCTCTATTCTTTTTTGATTTGAGAATTGACGGATTTTTGATTGGGTAAGTTCAATTAAAGAAGGCTTTTTTATCTACCTGACTTTCTTTTTTATATCAATAACACATTAATAACTCAGTCAAAATCGAATTATCTTCAAGAACAAAATGTTTGTTATGCTTAATATTTTTAGTTTAATTTGCATCTGTCTTAACTCTGCCCTTTATTCAAGCAATTTTTTCTTCACAAAATTGCCCGAGGCCTATGCCTTTTTGAATCCAATCGTAGATTTTATGCCAGTAATCCCTGTACTCTTTTTTCTATTAGCCTTTGTTTGGCAAGCTGCTGTAAGTTTTCGATGAGATCTTTAATACTGTCCTAGAATAATTCATGATTTATTCGACAAAAAAATTATAGCAATTGATAAGATCAGATAAGTCTTATAGTATAAGCTCTTAATTCAAACATTGAAGTTGTTTGTTGTAGAAACGCGAAAATTCTGGATGACCCAATTTTTTTCTTTTTTCTCATTTTTCAATTTCAGATCCTATTAGAGTCTTAATTGTAGTTATGAAAAAAAAATATCGAATTTTAGGCAGGAAAAAAATTTAACAATGAAAGACTTGACTGTTTTTACAAATGAATTTAGAAAAATTCTTTTGTATTTCTAGAAATCACGTCATTTCTTGGTGTTAAAATAGAATATGTGGTATAAAATAGAGAATCTATTTTTTTTCCAAACAAAAAAAAAAAAAGATCTTGGAGATTTTATAATGCTTACTCTCAAACTCTTTGTTTACACAGTAGTGATATTCTTTGTTTCTCTCTTTATCTTTGGATTTTTATCTAATGATCCAGGACGTAATCCTGGGCGTGAAGAATAAAAAAAGGTTTTTCTTGATTTTTAAATGTTCTTAGCATTTTCTTTTTATCTATTCTACGTTTTTAGTTTTTAATTTATTTATATTTAATTGAATTATTTAAAAATGGAATTTAAATAGTAAATTTAAATAAAACAATTAAATAAAACAAAAAGGGTTCGCTAAATTTTCTAAATTTGAAAGAAAAGTTACAAAAAATTCCAAGTCATCGCCGGGACCGGAAAGCCGGAAAGAGAGGGATTCGAACCCTCGGTACGAATAACTCGTACAACGGATTAGCAATCCGACGCTTTAGGCCACTCAGCCATCTCTCCAGACTTTAAAAAGATAATTAGTATGTTATATTACACAAAAAGTATACACAAAAAGTAAGACTTGAAAAAAAGGCTTTTTTATTTTATTACTTTTCTCTTTATTGCTCTCATAATTCCCATAATCCCTTTTCTATTCCTTTCTATATTCTATATATTTTTCTATTTTTATTTTCTATATTTTTTCTTTTATTTTTAAAAATATATTTTATTTATATATTTATATATATATATATACTCTATATATTTCTATATACTCTATATATTTCTATATATTTTATTTTTTAAAATATATTTTATTTTATTTATATATTTTTATTTATATATATATATATACTATATATACTATATATATATAGAATATAGATTCAAATATTCAATTCAAATTGAATATTGAATTGAAATTGAATTTTATTTCATTATTTTAATTATAATCATTTTTATTTATTTATTTATCTAGTATTTTAGATTTAGATATTATTATCTATTACTTACTTATATATACTAATGTATTTTATATTTATATATTTTATTTATATATTAGATTCTATTTATATAATATTTAATATTTATAATATTAATATATTAGTACATAATATACATATACAATAGACAATACTAATACAATTTGAGCATTAGTATTAGTATATAATTTAATATTTAATAGATAAATTAAATAAAAATGGAAAATAATAAATAAAAAAAATTAAAAATTAAGAATAAAAATAAATAAAATAATAGAATATTAAGAAAATAACATTAAAATAATAAAAATAATAAAATAATAATAAAATCTAGGAAAATTAGACGAAAATAGATTCAAAAAATTTTGAAATATATTAAACAAAAAAATGATCAATTATCCTACTCGACAAAATATGCATTTATATACGATAATCGCATCGTAGCGGGTATAGTTTAGTGGTAAAAGTGTGATTCGGTTTATTGATTCTAATAGTTAAAGGATCCCTCGGCTCATATTCCGATGAAAAACTTTATTTCTTAAAAAGATTTAATTCTTTACCTCTCAATGAAAAATTCGAGGAAGAATATACATTCTCGTAATTTGTATCCAAAAGTCAATTAGAAATTGAAAAATTGGATTATGAAATTACGAAACATAATTTTTTTTTATTTGATCAATACTTTCAAATGAATGAGTATGAGTAAAGAATCTATGGAAAAAGGCAGAAAAATGTATTTCTAATCGAAACTAAATCTTCAATTTTTTTCTTTGTTTTGTATAGTTAAGATTGAAGCAAAACAAAATAAGTATTTGTATTTAAGGATGTCTTTAGTTTACTATAGACATCGACTTCTTTTTTTAGCTCGGCGGAAACAAAATTCTTTTCCTAAGGATTCTTTCAAATAGAAATAGAGAACGAAGTAACTAGAAAGATTCTTATATTAAAAACCCATTCGTCTGGAGGGATCATCTAGAAAGCGCCTTGTTTTGAATAAATTAAGACAGAAAAGCTGACATAGATGCTATGGGTCAATTTTTTTTTTTCGCTCACGCGTTATATTTTAGTTGGAAATTTTTCCAAATTCCATAAAGGAGCCGAATGAAACCAAAGTTTCATGTTCGGTTTTGAATTAGAGACGTTAAATTAAAGATGATGAATCAACGTCGACTATAACCCTTAGCCTTCCAAGCTAACGATGCGGGTTCGATTCCCGCTACCCGCTTATACCCCTATACTCTCTAAACTCTCTACTCTCTAAAAAACTAAAAATAGAGATACTAAGAAATGCTTTACTTTAGACTTTACTGACTTTACTATAGAATCTATTATAGAACTATAGAATACATTAGAGAATATATTAGAAGATTCTAAATAGAAAATATTAATAAAATAAATAAATAAAAATAAAAATTAAGAAATAATTTTAATTATTATTTAAATTTAAATATAAATAAAATAGAACTAAATAAATAGAAAAATAGAAATAAATAAAAAGAATATATTTCTAAAAATTCGAATATAAATAGTAATAGATTAGACTAATAAAATGTAAAATGCAATTTTAGAAAAAAAGGAAATAATAAGAATATTCAAAATAGAATAATAAAACTAATACTAATTCTAATCAAATTGTTAGAATAATAATAAAATAAAAACTTAAATTTAAATAAATTTAAATAAATAGATAATTAAATAAATAGATAAATAGAATTCAATAATTAAAAAATAATTAAATAAAAGAATATTAGAATAGAATATTATAATATATAGAATCGAATTCTATATTTCTATATAATAGAATTCTATATAAGAGAAATAATCTAATAATAGAGATGATATAGAATATAATAATTCTAGAATAAATAATTCTAGAAGGTAGAAGGATTAATCTATCATTTTTAAAAAATTAAAAGAAAAGAAAATATGTAATTCCTAAAATTTTCTTGCCTAGTCTTTTTTTTTTATGAACAACAAATATAAAAAGAAAAGAAAAAATTGGAATAGAAAAGCGTCCATTGTCTAATGGATAGGACAGAGGTCTTCTAAACCTTTGGTATAGGTTCAAATCCTATTGGACGCAATTTTTTCCCATAATATATATAATATATATATATATAAAATATATATATGATTATATATATATTTTATATATTTTATTAGAATTTGTTTTATTAGAATTTGGTTTTAGTTAAATTATTTAATTATGATTACCTAATTATTATTACTTATTAATTAGATTCAAATAATCCATTTATATTCTAAATAATCTATTTGTTAATAATCTATTTGTTATTATATTCAAATTCTATTCCAACTAGAATTCTATCCTAATTTTCGAATTATAATTCTAATAAAGTACTATTAGAATAACTACTATTAGAATAAACTAAAGATTCTAAAATATAAATAGATAAAGTGATCAATTTCGTTATAATGAATTTATTTCTACTTGTTCCTCTTTATACTTGTTCCTGAAGAAGAAAGCGTTCCTTCAGTTCCTGAATAGCCTCTTTCAAAAGGTTTTCTGCTTCTTCGGTGAATGTTTTAGTAGAAGATATTATTTCTAGGAACTCGGGTTTATTGGTTTTTAAGTAGGTACGTAACTCAACGAGAAATTTCTTTATTTGTCCAACTTCTAATGAATCAAGATAACCCGTTGTTCCGGCATAAATAGTCATTATCTGTTCTTCCACTGTAAGAGGGGCGGATTGAGATTGTTTGAGCAACTCACGTAATCGTTGACCTCTTGCCAATTGATTCTGAGTAGCTTTATCGAGATCAGAAGCGAATTGCGCAAAGGCTTCTAATTCTGCGAATTGTGCCAATTCCAATTTTAACTTTCCAGCTACTTGTTTCATAGCTTTAATTTGAGCCGCAGATCCTACTCTGGAAACGGAAATACCCACATTAATAGCAGGCCTGATCCCAGCATTGAATAGATCGGCGGATAAGAATATTTGTCCATCTGTAATGGAAATTACATTAGTAGGAATGTAAGCCGAAACGTCTCCTGATTGGGTCTCAACTATTGGTAAAGCAGTCATACTTCCTTCACCTAAAGGAGAACTTAATTTAGCGGCTCTTTCCAAAAGGCGTGAATGCAAATAAAAAACATCTCCTGGATAAGCTTCACGACCGGGTGGTCTTCGTAATAGAAGAGACATTTGGCGATAAGCCTGCGCTTGCTTGGAGAGATCATCATAAATGATTAAAGTGTGTCGTTCACGGTACATAAAATATTCAGCCAGAGCCGCTCCTGTATAAGGAGCGAGGTATTGTAATGTAGCCGGGGAATCCGCCATTTCGGCTACCACAATCGTGTACTCCATTGATCCTCGTTCCTGTAAAGTAGTCACTACCTGAGCCACAGAAGACGCTTTTTGCCCAATAGCTACATAAACACATATTACATTTTGTCCTTGTTGATTGAGAATTGTATCTGTGGCTACTGCTGTTTTACCGGTCTGTCTATCCCCAATAATTAATTCTCGTTGACCGCGTCCTATAGGAATCATTGAATCAATAGCAATAAGTCCTGTTTGAAGAGGCTCATATACGGAACGTCTAGAAATAATCCCTGGGGCAGGAGATTCAATTAACCGAGATTCAGAAGCATAAATTTCACCTCGACCGTCAATAGGTTTAGCCAAGGCATTTATAACACGACCTAAATAAGCCTCACTCACCGGTATCTGAGCAATTCTTCCCGTTGCTTTTACAGAACTTCCCTCTTGTATCATTAAACCGTCACCCATTAATACAACACCGACATTATTTGATTCCAAATTCAGAGCAATGCCTATTGTACCCTCTTCAAACTCTACTAATTCCCCTGCCATTACTTCATCAAGACCATGAATACGAGCGATACCGTCGCCTACTTGAAGTACAGTACCGGTATTTACAATCTTTACTTCCCTATTATATTGTTCAATACGTTCGCGAATAATATTACTAATCTCGTCGGCTCGAATAGTTACCATGAGTATTTCTTAATTTTTTTTTTTTCAAAAAAAAAAAAATAATTCCTACAGTAGAAGGACTAATCAGTTATTTCTTTTATCACCCCAAACATGCCAAGATTCGCATTGATGGTACGTAAATGTAACTCATTGGTCAAACAACTATTCATAGTTCCTAGAGCTCCTTGTAAGGCTTGTTGGAAAACCCGTTGTCGGACTTGATTAATCGTTCTTTGTTGTTCAAAATGAATGGTTTCATTTTTGTAATTTTCTAATTGTTCTAAAGTCTTAGAAGTTGAATTAATCAAATTCGACTTTTCTCGTTCTATCTCAGAGTATCCATTCATTCGAAACTGATCTGCTTCTATTTCCACTTTCTGTAAACGGGCCCGGGCTTTTTCCAGCTGTTCAATGGCTCCCTCACGTAGTTCTTCTGAATTTCGAATAGTATCCAAAATCCTTTGTTTTCGATTATCTAATAAATCACTTAATGAAAGTAGATTATCTTTCCATTCATTGCAAAACTTCCATGATCCCTTCCCGAACCAAACATGAATCTTTCGATTCATTTGGCTCTCACGCTCCATTTTTTTTTCAATTACTTATGGTAAAATTCCCATATCTTTTTTGACTGAAATGAGCCTATCCTCTCTTCTTTATTCATAATTCATATTCGAAAAAAAAGTATTGAAACTAATCACTAATCCAATACCGGAATATTCGGAGGACTCTTCTGACCAAACAAGTAATTGTCAGTAAAGTTGTTTCTTTTTTTTTTTTCTTCAAATCCAAAGAATTTACTTTAATGTATAGGTTATCGACTCAGCATTGGATAAGAATGGGCGAAATACCTATTTAAAAAAAAAAAAAGGGGGGGGGGTTCCAAACCTAATCCTTTTTCGGCATGAGTGTTCTATATCGAAAACGATTTCCAACTATTTATTTTTCTTTTTATTTTGAACCCATTTTTATACTCAAATAGTAGTAGAAAGAGTACCTTGCTGCGTCTAGACTTCAAACAGTTTAGCTTTAACCATGTTAATGGTCCTACGTTATTGGTTGATAGAGAATCAAAGTATATTTACCCATGAATCACGAACTGCTATGGTTCTTAAAGATGATTTCTTAATTTTTTCAGAAGTAATTCGCAGGATCATGCACCTTGTCTTTCCTAGTTAAAATAAAAAAAAAAGCGCAGCTGGTTCAATCCAACCTATTCTTGAAATAAACAACTCGCACACACTCCCTTTCCAAAAAAAATTAATATACCAAGAACTACACTTAGATTTATTGGATTTGTTGCTAAAATATCGGTATTAAACCCGAAACTCCCGGCGGATGGCCAGTGACCCAAGGAAACGAAAGAATCGGTTACATTTTTCATATGATCTCCTCTTTTCTTATAGAGTATAGACAGACTAATTTTCTTTTTTTTTTTTTCTTATTCTATATATTTTCGATTTTTAGAATATTTTTCTATTTTTTTTTTTTTTTTCTATATTCTTTCTATTTCCCGATTTTTATTTGCTATTCCTATTCTATATATATATATATTATTATATATATATTCTTTTTTCTATATCTATATATATATATTATTTTTTTTTTGTTGATTTTTGTTCATTTACCTATTCTATTTCTAAAAAGAGTATTTCGAATAAAAAGTCAAATAAAAAATATATTCGATTTATATGAGAATTATATGAGAAATGCATTTTTTTTTTTTCAATTTTCAATTGGAAATCTCTAAAATCTCTAATAGGCATTGTTATTATTAAAATGAAGTTTCGAATTCAATACCAGGTCTTCTGTCAATTGCAAAACAAAATAATATATCCTGTTGCAACATTTCTTAAAAAAAAAAAGGATTTCGATTGGTTAAATTTACAACGGGGAAGGAAGAAAGCGAGTTAGTATACTAATTCCTCATCCTCAAATCAGTCCTTCCCATGGGTCCTAAATAAGTAATTGATTGTAGGAATAAAATCTTGATATAATTCGAAAAAACAAGCAGCAAGTCCAAGGCAATAAAAATACGTATTTTTTTTTAGGGTTAAACAAAAGGATTCGCAAATAAAAGTGCTAATGCTACAACCAGCCCATAAATTGTTAAAGCTTCCATAAAAGCCAGACTAAGCAATAAAGTACCTCGTATTTTTCCCTCCGCCTCGGGTTGTCTTGCGATACCTTCTACAGCTTGGCCCGCGGCAGTACCTTGACCAACCCCAGGCCCAATAGAAGCAAGCCCAACAGCCAATCCAGCAGCAATAACGGAAGCGGCAGAAATCAATGGATTCATGATAAGTTCCTCACACCAAAATAAAATAAAGAAATGGTTAATGATACAATGAACCAAAAAATTATGACTTAATTATTCATTCCATTAATAAGCTATTAATAAGATTTTCATCTAGTCGAAGTAATTAAAAATTCCGAATTGAAATAAGAATAATATTGAATCATCAGAACTACTTCGATATCTATTTTTTCGTTCCTATCCACAAAGTTTTTGTGAATTCATACAATTTTTTTGTTTTTCCGTTTCTTTCTTTGTTCCGAATTATTCTTTGAATTTTAGCTCTTCCTTCTTTTTCTTGATTTAATCTCTTTATTCAATATTAAATTCACAGTTACAAACGAAAAGGAAAGACTTTTAGTGGAATCCTTATTAAAATCTCCAGTAGTAGGAGGGCGGATTAGATATATCTTTTAACTCATATCATATATAACTAGGTAATACTTAATATTACATATACATGTCCTTCTTCCATAACGTAAACCATATTTTAGATTCAATCGTATTCTAAAATTATTTTTTGAAATATTTACAAAAAGAAAGTTAAGTTGGCTTATAGCCATTATATATATTACATAGACCTAGTTTAATTCGACTCTCCTAAACAATCCATTTATTTTTTCTGAATCTCATTTTTTGTAAATTATTCTCTTCCTTATCATTATCCCACACAGATACAATCAATCTAAATGGATGAATTCATTAGTCTGAATCATTGCATAGAAACGGAAGTCTTTTTTTTTTGTTGATCTAAGTTGCTGTAATTTCCTATTTATTAATATTTTTTGTTGATCAATCGTTGACGTTGAATTGAATAAGAATAAAAGGGCTGAAATGGAAATCGTACTATAGAACCTCTTTTTTTTTAATCACACGTTATAAACAAATAAAGAAGTCTTATTAAGATTATTACTCCTAACTTGGAATTGAATAAACAAAATAATTAAGACAAATAAAGAGAATATTCATTGGAAGAAAGTATAAATGGAAGAAAGTATAAACAATCCAAAGGAATTCTAGGAAAAAGATCTTTTTTTAGATCTCTTTCCTTTTTTTTATTCTTTTAGATCGTATAGGCCTTTTTGTTTATTTAGGTTCATTAAGTATAAGTAGATTATCTTGAACAAGGCATAGATTGCCTTGTGCTAAGGTATTTCAAAATTAGTCAATGATGCCCCTCCATGGATTCGCCTATATAAGCCGCAGCTAAAGTTGCAAAAATAAGAGCTTGAATACCGCTTGTAAATAATCCAAGGAACATGACAGGTATAGGAACCACTGAAGGTACTAAAGAAACAAGAACAACAACTACTAATTCATCTGCTAATATATTTCCGAAAAGTCGAAAGCTAAGTGATAAAGGCTTTGTGAAATCTTCTAAAATGTTAATGGGTAAAAGGATTGGAGTCGGCTGGATGTATTTACTGAAATAACCTAACCCTTTCTTACTAAGGCCCGCATAAAAATATGCTATTGACGTAAGTAAAGCTAAAGCAACGGTAGTATTTATATCATTCGTGGGTGCGGCTAACTCCCCATGAGGTAACTCTATGATCTTCCAAGGCAAAAGAGCCCCTGCCCAATTAGAAACAAAAATAAATAAAAACATAGTTCCAATAAAGGGGACCCATGGGCCATATTCCTCTCCAATCTGAGTTTTGCTCACATCCCGAATGAATTCAAGGACATATTCGAAGAAATTCTGACCGCTAGTCGGAATGGTTTGTGGATTCCGAACAGCTAAAACGGCCGAACCTAATAAGATAGCAATTACAAACCAAGAAGTAATAAGTACTTGGGCATGGACTTGGAAACCTCCTATTTTCCAATAGAAATGCTGGCCTACTTCCACACCGGATATATCATATAACCCTTTTAGTGTATTGATGGAACATGATAGAACATTCATATTGCCCTCTGAAAAAAAGAAAACTTTAAAAAGAATTATTTTGATTCAACCATCTTTTTTTTTTCGACTTGCCTACTTAAATTATATTTTTCAGATACCAACAAATCACATAATATACCCAGTTCTTTTTATCTCTTTTTCTCTTTTGTACGATTCCGGAATAGTAACCGATTCCATAAATCGATGGAGTTCACAAAATAATTTATTTATCTTATTATTAATCTATCTTATTATTAATCAGGGATTTCGTATATAGCTAGAACGACCCTCACAAATAGCAAATACTAATTTATTAAGAATTAATCGGATTGAAGCTATAGCGTCATCATTCGCTGGAATCGAAATATCTGCGAGATCCGGATCACAGTTTGTATCAATTAAACAAATTGTTGGAATTCCCAAAGTGATACATTCCCGAAGAGCCGTATGTTCTTCTTGCTGATCAACAATTATTACAACATCCGGCAACCCCGTCATATATTTAATCCCGCCCAGATATGTTTGCAAGTGAGCTAACTGTCTTTTCAATCGAGCCGCATCTCCCTTCGGAAGCTGGTTGAGTCTACCTGCCTTTTGTTCCATTCTCAAGTCCCTGAACTTTTGAAGTCTAGTTTCTGTAGTGGACCAATTCGTTAAAATACCGCCAAGCCATTTTTTATTAACATAATGACACCGAGCCTTTATTGCAGCCCGCGCTACTGAATCCGCTGCTTTATTTTTGGTACCAACAATTAAGAATTGTTTTCTCCTGCTTGCTGCATCAAAAACTAAATCACAAGCTTCTGACAAAAAACGAGCAGTTCTAGTAAGATTTGTAATATGAATACCTTTACGTTTTGCAGAGATATAAGGTGCCATTCTCGGATTCCATTTTCGAGTACCATGACCAAAATGAACTCCTGCTTTTATCATCTCTTCCAAATTTATGTTCCAATATCTTCTTATCATTTCTCCCCACACTTCCTCTCTCTCTTTTTTTTTTCAAAGAAAAAAGAGAGAGGGGGTACTCTGAAATAAATAATTGTTCCGATGGAACCTTCTCTTTTCCCGGAGTTGAACGTTGATATACGATCCAAGCAATTAATTTCTTTCTATTCCTTATTTTCTTTATTACTATTAAAAAATCACATGGAACAAATCACAGGACCGCCATTGCGTTAGTTAAAAAAAATCTTACTCTTAGGTTAGGAATCACTAAATCCTATAAATGATTGTTTTGCTGTATCATAGAAAGAAATGCAAGAAGCAAATAACTCTCTGTGGTGGAATAAAATATCTCTATCTCTAACCCCCCCTCCAAAAAAATTCTTATTTTTGGTTTTCAAAGGAATGTTATTATGTTGCCTTGAGCCTTGCACTAATCCTTTGAATCCGGTACCAACGGGTATCATACCACCTAGAACAACGTTTTCTTTCAGGCCTTTCAACCAATCGATACGACCGCGGAGAGCGGCTTTTGCTAAAACACGAGCAGTTTCTTGAAAACTGGCCTCGGATATGAAACTTTGAGTATTCAGAGATGCTCTCGTTATTCCCAATAATACGGCTCGATAACAGATGGCTTCTTCCAAAGCGCGTCTCGTTCGTTCCACTCGCAATAATCCAATTAGTTCTCCGGGTGAAAAAACATTCGACATTCCGTCTTCTGAAACCAAAACTTTGGATGTTATTTGACGTACAATAATTTCTATATGCCTATTATGTATCTGCACTCCTTGGGATCGATAAACCTTTTGGATCTTATTAACCAAAGAGATACGACTTTGCGCTATAGTTAGTTCAGCACCAATTAAGAATCCCCAAGGAATTCCAAGAATTCGTGTTATACACTCGTTCCAACCCGCAACTCTCTTTTCTAGACTTATCGATATTGAATCAATTGAACGCACTTCTAACACTTGTTCCACTTTTGGAAGACCCTGCGTTATATCACCAGATCTCGATTTTTCATATATAAATGTAACTAATGTATCTCCTTCGGAAAGGATTTCTCCATAATGGCCATGAACGGTTGCTCCTGGAGTGGCCAAATAAGGCTTTGCTGATCGTATTACTACCGAGTCGATGCGAACAATTATAACTTGACCCGCTTTTAGATGGGGCCCGTTTTTGGCCATATATACATTTTCACAAATAAACTGTCCCAGGCTAATTATTGTAAATCTTTCTTCACAAAAATTAGGATGGAGAAAATACCAATTCAAATTGACTGGATTTAAAACGCTGTTACTGTTACTACATGAATCAGGATTAACAATTCTCCCGTTTTCGTCCATTAAAGAATATTTAAGTACTTGAAAAGTCTGTTTTAAATTGTCAAGTTTCAAATATTTAGTTACCGAGACCTGATTATGAGTTATTGATATTAGGTAAAATAAAAAAAAATTCGCAATTGGAAGGGCTGTTCCTAAAGGGCCCAATAAATTTCGAATTGGAATTATAGGATCTCTTTTACTTTTAATTGATTCTTTTATTACATTGTGATGTTTTGCATCACTGAATGGATCCATTCGAAAATAATTAGATGATGACAAAATTATCAAAGATTGACATTCCTTATTTCTATTTAACAACGTACTAATCGTTCCTTTATTTTGTTTAAGTAATTGTTGAATCCTTGTCTTGGAATAAATGGGATAAAATGGATTAATATTGGTGCGCTCTGAATCATTATTAGAGATCGGTCCTGAACTTGATGGATCATTCCTTTTTCTACTGATATATGAAATATGGGATTTCGCTAGATTGATTCTTAGGAAATTACGAATCAGACCATTTGTGCTCACTTCAATAAAAGAAGCGCGAGCCTCTTCGATAGAAGAACTTTTTTTGTCTTGGTCCCAATTCAACACTAAACAAGTACGAACTAATTGAATACCTGTATCAGAAATTCCCCGAATTGGTTTACCATTTCCATAAAGAATATAATTGACAACTTGAAGTTTCAGATTATCCTTTTCCTGCAACAGGTCCTGGGGGAAAAGTGTTTCTAAATTTATACCGTTCGATATCTCATATATGATTACTGGTCGAACCAAAACAAAATACTTTTTCTTGGTGGGTGTGATTCGTTGGATATAGATCCAATTTTTCACTTTTTTTGATTCCTTAGAATTTGTTTTTACCGTTCCTGGTGGTATCAAGATACCACTGTGTCGGGATATCTTATCTGTCCCCCCCGGAAAATGGATATCTCCAGAAAAGATTTTAAGTTCAATTTTTTTTTTTTTTCTCTCCACTCGGACCAACCCGCCCACTCGACTTCTTGTATTTACAACGATTTGTGTATCTACTCCAATGATACTATTGTTCCGTACCATTAGGGAAGAAGATTCGGGGAAAATATACACTTCCTCGGGAATGAAAAAAAAGCGATCTACTTTCATTGGGTATTTTGACTTAACCTCTTTGACTCCCCGATACTCAATCAAATCCTCTTTTTTAACGATTGAATGCACTCCTATAGTCCCATATTTAGTAATTCCTGAACTCTTTTTTCGATATTGGGAATCGTCGAAATAAGCAAAAACACTATTTCTACGGAAAATACCATTTATAGGTATTTCAATCGAGATAGCGGAGTGAGTCATTAGTTCTTTCTCTCGTTCTTGAATTGATTGGAATGGAATAATGAATTTATTTCTTCGCCTCTTTGCCAATAAATCAGAATTCTCTACGAGAATAGCAGAATATATGAGATTACAATGACCAATCCATATGATTCGATTAAGTTCTGAATAATCAGGAATCTTACTTTGTTTTTTGCCCGAAAAATCTGAACTAATGAATTTGTTTTTAACTTGATCATTATTTACGGAAAGGCTCGAAATATATCTTCTTTTGACAGAAAGAGAATGAACGTTCATTTGATCTTGATCCTTATGTAGTGAAAAAGGAACTATACTGGATCTGCACGAACTTCCCGATAATATCCATAAATGGCTTGTTTTTGGTAAGAGATGGATATTACTATATGTAAATTCGGGTGCGTGGTATACATCAGAACTCCAGTGCATTTCCCCTTCTGAATCGGAATAAATATGTTTTCGAACCTTCTCTTTAAAATTCAAAGTGTATGTTCCCGCTCGAATTTCAGCAATCACTTGTTCTGATTCTACATATTGATCATTTTGAACTAAAAGGAAACTTTTTGGTGGAATAGTTACGTTATGTATAATATCTTGACTCTCAATAGTTACATACAAGTCTATATAACATAGAAAAGCAGGATGCCCATGACGTGTACGTATGGGATGAACCAAACCCTCATTAAATTTGATTTTTCCATTAGAGGGGGCTCGCACATGTTCTGCAATACCCCCTGTGAATACTCCGCCGGTATGAAACGTTCTTAATGTTAGTTGAGTACCCGGCTCCCCAATGGATTGACCCGCAATAATACCTACGGCTTCGCCCAATTCCACTAGATCGCCATGAGTAGGACTCCGACCATAA